>JAKTYP010000105.1:0-57955 GCA_030561945.1 Metschnikowia krissii
GAGGGGGTAGCGGGGAGAGAAGCGGTCGTGTTCGGCGGCGGCGGCGGCGGCGATGCCGGGGCTATCGCTATGCTCAGATACAGTTAAGCAACGGTCGTTGGAAGGGACCAGATGCTGCGCGGATGATGGGAGAGGGCTTGGTCGTCGGCCGAGGGGGTCCGTGCGGGGGCAAAAGGATGAGCTCCGGGCACTGGGCGTTTCGAGGGGGCCGCTGGGATACGAATTTTTTTTCAGGGGAGGCGTGGAAAAAAAATCGGTAGGGTGGGTTTTTTTTTTTGCCTTTGGGTGCTGGGTCCGGTGTTGGTTTCTGGACGAGGCCTCGCGGCATGGGCGCGGCGCGCTGCGCTCGGCGGGGCCGCTTTGTTAGCTAGCGACCGTGGGTCGGGCGGCTGGGCCTGGGCCTGGGCCTGAGAGGGAGGAATGAAGACGGCGGCGCGGGCTGGTTGCTAGTCTGCCGAAGCGAATTTTTTGGATCTTCTTTTTTATACACGATTTTTATTTTTTAATTTATGTTTTAATTTATTTTTTAATTTTTTAATTTTTTAATTTTTTAATTTTTTAATTTTTGTTCTGGAGTTTAGTTCCACAATCAATTCCTTCATTTTCTGTTGTTTTTCTCTGTGTCACTTTCCAAACGGATTCTGCTTGCGCTGGGGCGTCTAATATATCTTGTGTTTGGTGCGTGTATGTATTTGGGCGTTTCGGTATTTGTACTGTAGGTGTAGGGTTACGGGTGGCGCCTGGGGCCTGCCTTAGGGGCGAGGGCCAGCTCGCGGGACTTTGGGCACCGCCCGCCGCACCAGTACACCAGCTCTAGTACCAGCACCAGGCTTCCTCTGGAGAAAACCCAAGCGGCCCGTCTTGACCAGAGTCGGAAGTTTTCCAGCAGCGATTTTTTTTTTCTCTCTCACCCGCATGGCCGTTATTTTGAATGTACGGCCGTTTGGGATACGAAGACGTCAAATGTGGCACAGAAAAAAAAAAAAAAATATTGTCTTCCGCACTGGGTATCCCAGACGGCGCGGGTCATGCACATTTGATGGTGCTCGGCAGGGGCTTGGCGGTGCCGGCCCATGTTGGACCCAAGTAATACAAAAAAAAAAAAAACAAAAAAAAACAATTAGTAAAGGGTAATGGGAACTTGAGGGAAACAATGAATGAACAGCAGAAACAGAGGGGAGAACCAGAAAGTGGGTGATTGATTGGGAAATAACTAAATAAAAAAAAATAGTAAATAGGATTTTTTTTTCTCACAAAAAAAAAAATAAAATAAAAAGAGAAATAAAAAGAAAAAAGAGAAAAAACTAATTCAAATAATTCATATAGATTAGACGGTATTTGCCCCTTGCTGTGACCAACCTGCTCCGGCCTAGGGCACCGGCGCACAATGTACCAGGGCCTTTGTGCCTCACTGTGCGCTGCTTGTCATGATCTTCGCACAATCGGTCTGGGGCCAGCCACCGGCAAAAAAAAATATGGCCCCTTCACTTGGGGATGTTGCCATGTACCCCTGGCGGTACAGACGTAGAAATGGCCCCAAGCTCTAAGAGGGCAGTTTACAGCCGCTTCTTCCATATGCCTATCGAGCGGCAGGGGAATACGGGGATGGGGACATATAGGGAAATGGGAACAATCATACTGGGCCCGCCAAAACGCCTGGGTCCCAAGGCGCAAGTAGGTATTACCGTGAAGCATTGACTCCACTCCCACACTCCCACACCCCCACCCACCCCCACCAGAAAAAAAAAAACAAAAAAAACAAAAACAAAAACAAAATCATTAAAATCATTAGAAATATGAGAAATATGAGAAAAAAATGGAAATCGAAATCTACTTATGGCTACTTGGAAACCGTACATTTGCCTCGACAGGTAGGTGCTCAGCACATGCAGTGAGGCCTATCGCACGCAACAAAATGTATACTTTTTTATATTACAGCCGGACGAACTATTTGCAAATATCCACTAGAACACCTAGGCGGCCTTCTTGGCAGCATCTTGGGGAGAGACCTTTCTGTCCTGAGTGAATCTCTTTCTCTGGGGAGGAGTTCTGACTCTTCTGTCGACTCTGGATCTGACTCTCACAATTCTGGCGTGGATAGCGCACGACACACAGTAGTGCAACTTGTTGTACAACTTTGGCAACGCATACTCTTGGTACACGGACGCCTCAGACAAGTCTCTCACGGCAGCGGCCTCCACCATGTTTCTGATGGTGACTCTCTTGATGGCCTTATCCTTAGGGACGCATCTGGCACAGTTCAAGCATCTGACGGGCTTGACGTGGCCTCTACCCTTCTTGTTTCTTCCGTTGGAGGCTCTCTTCTTTGGCATGTTGCTGTATTGTTAGTATTTATGAACATTGACGAAGGGCCCTAGGAGCACATGAGAATGAAAGGCAGCAAAACCGGATACCAAAAAAAAAAAGAAGGAAAGAAAGAAAGAAAGAAAGAAATGTAGCAGAGAAAGAAACATTGGTCCGCATCATTTGAAAAATATAACTGCTTGGTCATATATATGCTATCAAAGATATCATCAGACACTCCGAAGCATGACCCCTTATCAAGGCAAGATTTGCTTATAAGGTCATTCTAGCGTGTCGGCCCCATACAACAGGCACAAACAAACAAATCACCGTGCGATTACTGCTGGTTGGATGGCTGAACTATGCATGTGTGTGGGTGATCCTAAGCGTTCCATATCAAACTTGGGCACATGGGTGTTGGCAAAACATACCTTTTGGATATGGAGAAAAACCAAGCACTACAAGGACTGAAAAAAATTTATTCTTTAGAGAGCCAGTGCGCGGGCAGATGGCCGGCCTGCATTCTGCGTGCTCGCTTTAGTGTGAGGGCCAATCTCATCTAGGGCTACAGCCCTAGCGGCTCTCGCGCATTCGCCACCGTCATTATTCTCCCTCTGCCACAATATGATTCCTGTGTACCACCAAGAGCCCACTTCACCCCTTGATCCAAAAAAAAAAAAAAACTTTGGTGTCAATATCGGAGCTCTGCTGGATATTTCCAAAACAATACTCTGGTTATAGGCACATTTTACTCGCCGATTTTCTTGCATGCCCGCTGTTTGGGTGCTGGCGAAAAGGTCCTGGTGGGTACTGGCAATATGCATAGCGCGCCCGAAACCAGAGTCTTTTTTTGGAGTCCCGGCAAAACCAAAAACGTCTCGTAATTTATTTTTTTTCTCTTGTCTAGACAGAAGCTATAATACTGTTCAAATCATTTAGAAAAAGCATGTCAATGGCTGGGAAGATAGTGTGTCTGTGCTGGAGACACCCGTGATAGAACCGAGTGCACGTGACCGGGCCGCTGTGCTCTTTACCTTTTCCGGTATCAACTAGACTGCCTGACACTGCGGTCACGTGAGAATGTCCCCACGTAGGTTGTTTGGACATACAGGCGGAAACTTGATATTAATAGTGGCTTTTTCCTTGGTTTTTTTTTTCGGTCAAAGTCTTATGGTCGGGTAGGCACGTTGATAAAGCACTGTGACGACGCTTGGGAAATATCGCATCACGTGATCGTACGCCGCGATCCTACCAGTATCCAAATTCATCCGCGCTTGATAGTAGTCTCCCAAAGCATTCACCTGAATATGGTATACTTAGATGTTTAATGAGACACGGCGACACATTATCTTTGCACGCCTGGTCCCTGGAACAATGACCAAAAGTATACCTTGTTGATATTATTTATTCGCACTAGAACAATTAGTGATCGGATTAATATTTTCAGTAGTATTTGATTCCTTTTCCTTCTTATTGAAAACGGGCCTGGAAACTCATCATCAAATCTACTTTCATGCAATATCCCGTTGGCCCACTCTCGGGTTTGGCCTGGGGCCGCTGCACTTATAGGTCAGATGATAGCCTGCTGACAACGCTAACTTGATAAGAGATCCCAGTCACGCACCCATATATTATATTCTGGCTGGTACTATTCTTAGCAAGAGTATATTCTTATACGATTTGTATGCGCAAAAATATACAAATGCGTAGATTTTCAATGCTGTTTCTATCTTCAATCTCATAATTTTCTGTCATTTTATATTCTCTTTTTTTTTGTTTGTGGGCTGCTCTTCCAACACGGCGAAAAGTACTTACAATTTACGGGAGTGCACCCTGCACCCGTTGGGGGGAGGGGGGTCGTCAGTGCTAATATGGGCCCATGCGCACCCACCAGCGACTACAGGTAAACATGGAATCCCGAAAAAAATGCTCAAAGCTTGTGCCAGAACGTTTCATGCATCATGGTATCATCTACAGATTGACCCTGATCAAAGCACACCGGGACCCAGCGCACTGGCGTCAGAAAAGGGTCCTCAAAAACTGACATAGGAAAATAGTCACGTGCGGGAGAACACGTGCACACTTGCCCGGGCCAGCCAATGAGCTGGTGGTGTTTCGCGCGGTTGCCTGATTTTTCTCCTTCATCTCGATATACTTATTAGCACGGCTTCCCACGTCACTTCAATCCCATTCCACCACAGATAAAATGTATGTGTATCCTTACAGGCCGTTAGAAAGGCCACGTCTCTCTTACGGGCTTTGTCTCTGGCCGGCTCATATTTTTGTTGCTTCCCGTTTGTGCTCCCTAGACTCAGCTTGGGCACACATACTGCTCATATGGCGATGAGAACACCAAACACTGTTCAGTCCCTTTTTTTTTCTATAAATGGCTCCCGTTTTGTGTATGAGATCATAATTCACCGCATAGACCTGTTGGCATGCTGTTTTGGTGCTGGCGGTTAGTAAACAACCACTACCAAGGCCCAT
This sequence comes from Metschnikowia krissii, assembly GCA_030561945.1. NCBI lineage: Eukaryota > Fungi > Ascomycota > Pichiomycetes > Serinales > Metschnikowiaceae > Metschnikowia > Metschnikowia krissii. The sequence continues at coordinate 4,792 of JAKTYP010000105.1, forward strand.
GTCTCCCAGAAATAACTACGTCTATCATACACAAACCTGATTGCTTGGCAGTCTGGTGCACAAACGGGCAAATGGCAGCACCATCTTGTGGACTCATATCGCTCATGCAGAAACACACAATCACACTCATGTGTTCTGAAACTCAGATTGGTGGGAGCAACCGCGTGACAATTGGCCATGAAAGGTGGTATCTATTCATCTGACCAGAACCCACACCCTTTCGAGCCCCCGCTATCGGCCCGCAGAGCAAGGTGAAGAAAATGCGTTTTGCACACCGCGTCTCTCTCTCTCTCTCTCTGAATAATACTAACTACGCAGGCTTTCTCGTACAATTGCACGTGTTGCCAGACAAAGCAGAACGTTGAGTTCTTCTAGAATAGTCTTCTCGGCCACCAAGTTAGAGTCGAAGACCGCCACGAAGTTGGCGGAAGTCACCGGTCCTGACTCGTCGTTGATTGGTCCCGGTGCCACGCCAGGCACCATCCCAACCGACATCGATCAGGCCACTGGTTTGGAAAGATTCGAGCTTTTGGGTAAGATGGAAGGTGTGGACGTGTTTGACATGGAGAACCCCATCTTCGAGGGCCAGGGTACCATGAAGGACCCATACATGGTTCCCACGTACATTGGCTACCGCTACGTCGGATGCAGAGGCCATGGCAGCCAAGAGCACAAGCCATACTGGATGAAGGTTGAAGAGGGCAATCCCGGCAGATGCTGGCAATGCGGCGCGGTGTACGCCGCCAAGTACGTTGGAGAGCCTGGCCACAGCCACCACTAGGCTGCCGAGGCAGGCCACTCGCACGTTTTTTACAATAAAATCATACATGGAATACTCGCCCGTATACTGAAGTCCTGTAGACGTGAGCCCGAGCTGCACTTTGTCCTGCTTATCCTATGGTAGACTGAAAAGACTGTTTTCTTGTATGCCGTAGCAACAGCTACACCGTGCTTGCACAAGATGTTCTAGTGGCAAACGACACGGGAGGTTCTGTGTTGGAGTTTAGACATGAATATGATCAGCAATGACTGACATGTCTCAGTATCCAAGGCCAATCTCCATGCCCATCTTTGGTACCTCTGCGCGTAAAGAATATGTTTCCAATTGATTTAACGTGTCGTTTTTTTTTCTTCCTTTCTCTTTCTTGACATGAAGCGTTCTTTGCAGTTGGTACTATTAGGGTATCATGTACCTCGCGTCTATGAGAAACAGTGAGCATTGCTTTGGCTCCGATCTCGCAAGTACTAGTCCCCTAGGTTGACTCTAGGTTCCTGGCAACCAAGTTCAAACCGAACACTCTCATTCATCTATAAGTGAAGGCACGACAACTTGTCGCTAAAGCAACTGGGCTGCGTGGTGCGGCCTTATTCTAGGGGAGTTTTCAACGTTGGTGGTGTATGCGTCACAAACCTGTTGAAAGCAACAAAAAAAAGCACAGTTTAGAGTTTAGAGTTTCCGGGTGATTCTCGTTGAACGTCTTGGTGGCTGCGCTCTGATGTATGGTGATTGTCGGTATGCCGTGGAGCCGTTTAATGCATGGGTTCTACTAACTGATAGTACGCGTTGTGTGGCGGGCATACTCATGGAAACGAGATGTTGGACACAGCCTGTGGCCCCTGGTTACTTTAGATCATCTGGATGAAAAGCAAGATTCCCCTGGACTTTGGTGCTGATGCCGTTAGGCTCTATGTTCAGAGCATGTGTCCGTGGTAGATACCGATGCTGGGCGATGCCTATTTTTTACTTTCTGATGCAAGCGACCAAGTCAACATAAACGAGGAGGTCAAGTCCACACTTTTTCTAGGTTTATAGGGCGGCTTTTATTAGGGTAGTGACGACGTATTCAAATATCCTCGACTATGAGATACGAATGAAACGTTGCCAGAAACACAGTCCATGATCTGTTGCCGGTAGTTCTGTGTTGGCCAGATACACGCAGCACGTGAGCGTTGTGCTCGCATGATAACAGCCAAGGACTCAGTGCATAGTAATTCTGTGGGAATACGGTGCATAGACTCGGAAGATTTGTGTGCCAATTGTGTTTGCTTTTTTTTGGGGAAACAGAACAGCCAAAAATAGTTCTACAACATCAACTGTTCTAGGGGAAATTAGCTGTTGAGTTTGCATCATACCTCATGCCTATCAATGCAAAAGGAATAAATAATTCAGAATTCTTATGCTTGTAATCAACCAACTGCAAACACGGTGAATCACAATCATTCACATCAATCCAATTAATCTCAAGGAATCACTGAAAGCTCCCACCGCCCAAATAAAGAAGGAATACCATTCTCGGCGCGACATTTCCTGAGCTGTGCCAATGCAGGTCCGCCAGTCGTGTCTGATCAGGCCACTTTGAAAAACAAAATTGAAAAGAAAAGAGCACTAGATGGCCAGTCCTAAGGTCAATAAGGAGCAGTGACTTTCCAAGCATATATATGCCTATCCCCTTGTTTTGCACGCCAAAGATCTCCATATCTTTTCAGACACCCTCTCGAGCACCGGGACCGGGTCTAAGTCTAGTGCCTCACCGTTTACCTGCACAATGCCCAATATATCGCTCTTTGTGCAGGTATAGAAGGCGCGCGCAACTGAGCGTAGACTTAGGTCCACCTATTCTGCCTCACGACTCCACCACCATCAGTATCGGCTTCTCTGAACGCATTGTGCCGTGATTCAAAAAAAAACCTCCATTCAATATCCCCCTTTTTTTCCTCGTCTTTTTTGTCGGAACACCTCCGTATCGTCTGTAACACGTGACTAGATTCTCTCCGGATCCCCATACATCTTTCTCTTCTACCATGGCCCGGCCCAAGGTTCTTATTCTCGGCGACTTGAACACCGACTTGCCCCACTATAAGCAGTTTCTGGAGAAGTATGAGTGCATCCGCTACACGCTCCCTTCACGGCGCCAGGACGTAATTGCAGATTTCCAGACAAGATTCCACGACATTTCTGCCATCTACGGCGCGTGGCTCGGGTTCGTGATGGTGGGCGGATTCCACGGCGACATTATCGACGCGCTCCCCGCCTCATTGAAGGTGGTATCCATATGCTCGGTTGGACACGACAACTACAACAGCGAGCAGATGCGTGCCCGGGGCATCGTCTTGACGAACGTGCCGTCAGACGGCGCCGCGGAGCCCGTCGCGGACTTGGTGCTATATAACACGTTGGCGGCATTCCGCAACTTCAACGTGTTGCTGGCATTCTTGCGGCCAGAAAATAATCACACCGTGGCGGTGCGGGCGGAGTTGGAGTCGTGCTCGTTCGACCGGCAAACAGGCACGCTCGTGCCGCACCCGGCCAAGGAGTACGGGTTTGGCGAGTACGTGGCGGGGCGCCCGTGCCATAGCCCCAGGGGCCACCACGCCGTCATTGTTGGCTTTGGAAATATCGGCCGCACGGTTGCGCAGAGACTCAGCCTGGTGGGCATGCACATCCACTACGTCAAGAGACGCCCGCTCAGCGGCGCCGAGGAGCGCGGCCTCGGGTTCCATGCCACATACCACAATACCATTGGTGCGACAAGCCTGTTTGCAGACCTCGTTGTGGTGGCATGTCCAGCTACGCCAGAGACGCATCATCTCGTGGACCGGGCCGTGCTTGAAGGTTTCGAGAAGCCTATCCGCATAGTGAACATCGGCAGGGGCTCCGTGATTGACGAGCACGCCTTGGTGGCCGCGTTGAAGACGGGAAAAGTTGTGTTTGCCGGCTTGGACGTGTTCGAGGATGAGCCCGCCGTGCACCCGGAGTTATATGGCAGGCACGATGTGTTTTTGACCCCGCACATCGGGGCCTCCACCGTCGAGAACTTTGACCACACGGCCGTCGTGGCCATGGAGAATATCGAGGCTGTGCTTGCAGGGCGCCCTCCGTTGACTCAGGTCAACTGATGATATGAACCGCAGCTTGCAGCCTGCAGCAGACAAGAGAGTGGAGAAAAGGCGGAGAGAGGAGAGACAGAGAAGAAAGTAAAAAACCTTTTAGGGCGACTTGGTGTATGCACGCGTGGTCTTTTTGAGGGTATGCTGCGTGCCGTGCTCGCAAAGAAGATACCTCGGGAGACCGGGCAAAAATCCTGCGCCATAGTGGTTGGGTTTCTGTGCTTGCGCAAGAGCGTCTCGCGGTCTGTTGCCATACTAGTGCAGTGCAAACATAACCGAGATAGGGACAGGAATATAGACAGGAAAAGGAATCTGGCCCGGAAACCTTTCAACCAGCCGTCCTTGTTCAGGAACACCTCTCTTTTCAACCAGAATGGCTCTGTTACCTTCCACCAGTTGTCGCAAATCGGCCTGGGTATGCGTGGCGGGGCTTTATCTGAGCCACCAAACCCCGTCTGGTTTTGCCGTGTGGTATCTCCCATGTCTCTTGGTAGCGGCGTGCTCCCGGATACTGATCGAGAGAACATCTCCACGGGTGTACCTGTCATGGCAAATCGATCTTACCAACGCCCAGAACACTGCAATTTTCACAAAGCTGCCCGCATCCACAGAGTAGAGAGTATGGGGCGCGAGAGTATATCTGCCGCAGCATGTAGCGGTGCGAGGATCGGAACGCATTTATCCCCACGTAGTTTCTATGTCTGTCGCCAATGCCAATGCCAATGCCACACTTCTTTTCCTCGTACTCGAACCCACCTGTTAGAAAAAGCTCCCTCCTCGCATTTATTCTGCAATCTGACAGACACACTCCCGTTCACATAAATTTTCTTTCTCACACTGGGTACGGGCAACAGTCCCGTCTTGGCGAATTAATAACTCGTATTCATATGAGGTATTGTTTGGCGCACCTTAAACAGGCAGGGCTACTCTTACGTCGCAATTTTAATTTTTTTTTTCATGTTTTGGGTCCGTTTGTTTATTCAGTTGTTTTGGCTTTTGTTTGTTTTTACTTCTTCCTTCTTTATCTACTATGTCTAGTCATCAAAGTCTACTGTGCCACCAGGAACCATAAAGACTCGCCCATTCCAAAGGCCTCATGTAAAGCAAGCTGCAGTACGCAGCTCAGCCTGCTCGCTAGGCTCGGGTCGGTCTGTCCTTTCTTCTTCTCATCTTTTTCATTTATGTAATCCGTTACAGAAATATTGCAGTGAGAGTCTTGATCCAAAGCGCCCTCCACATATTCTCGGTTTTGTCCATACATCCATCCCACTCTTCTTCTTTTTGTTTTTTTTTTTCATTTTTTTGAGTTTTCGCCCTCAAACTTAGAGCCCCGCGCGGCCCTGCCGATAACGGGCGCAAGCACCTCGGGCGCGGACCCGAAAAAACCCACCGCCCCCACGAATAGTCTCTTTCAATTATACTTTATCTGCCACACGGTCGCACTATATAGTCAGTCCTGCCCGCCGGCTCTCTTCTGTGCTTGATCTTTGGGCCCGACTCTCCACTTCCCTTGCCACGCCGTTTCTCTGCTTCTTCCAGGGGCATCCGAGACTTTTTTTGCTGGTTCCCCTGATAGACTCGTCCGCTCCCTGACTCGGTCTTTGTTTCCGTATCTTCACCCAATTTCATGGCGTCTCCTTACATTGGCGTTTACAAAGCCGCGTACGACTACGCGGCTGCCACCGATGAGGAACTCTCGCTAGCTGCCGGAGACCTCTTGTATCTCTTGCAGAAGTCGGATATCGACGACTGGTGGACTGTCAAAAAACGACTCTTGCCCTCTGCTAGTGGTGACGTCGAGGAACCCACAGGGCTTGTTCCAGCAAACTATATCGAGCCGGCGCCCGCCGTCGGCCACTGTATCGTGTTATATGATTATGCCAAGCAAACCGACGAAGAGCTCTCGTTCAGCGAGGGCGACTCGTTCGACCTCTACGACGTCGCCGATCCAGACTGGCTCTTGGCTGGTGCTCGTGACATGTACGGCTTCATTCCTCTGAACTATGTTCGCATGGACGATGGCGTCCCCACGGCCTCATCGTTGCTGCCAGTGGTCAACGCCGGTTCTGTGGCCACCTCCCAGAACGGCACCGCAGACTCGCCCGGTGCGCGCCGGCCAATCTCAGAATTCGCCCCGCCACCTGTGCACAGAGATAGGATTGCACAGCAGCAAGCTGCGGCCTCGCCCGCGACCGAGGAGCTTGATGTGGAGGGCCACAGTGATTCAGAGCAACAGCAACAGCAACAAAATGGCGGGTTTCGCAATGAAGCAAACCACAGCGATGACGATATACCTCCACCTCCCATGCCCACACGTCCTGGCGCCGCTGCAATGCGCCTGGCTTCGTCAGGAAATACACACGCGGACCCTACCCATGCGTTGCCCAAGACTCCTCAAGGTTCTTATGATGCCAACACTGATGCGGATGATTCGCGTCTGGAACAGCATGGGTTTGATGGCGAGTTTTTCCGCTGGTATATCGACGAGGTCGATGGGCGCAAGAAGCGGCCTATTGTGTTGTCTATCGGGAACGGCTTGATCATTATCAAGCCCAAATCCTCAAACCCAAAGAAGTTGAAGTTAAAGTCTGCATCCTCAATCGACAATAACTGGCGCATCCGAGACCTCACCAACTATAACCACGAGAAGAAACATGTGTTCCTCGACCTCCGCAATCCAGACGCATCAATCGAGTTGCATGCGGGGTCTAAGGATGTTGCCGAGGCCATTGTTTCTGTGTTAGGCGACCTCAAGGGCGCAGAGGCCGCCGCTGGCTTGAAAGAAGTGGCAAGGGCTGCCCTGACCAGACCCTCTGTTAACAACAGGCGTGTGGGAAGGCTTCTTTACACCTTCAAAGCCAAGAGCAACGACGAGTTGCTGGGTAGAGAAAACGATGAAGTATACATCATTGACAGCAACAAATCTGAGGAATGGTGGCTTTGCGAGCGCGTCACTGACGGCCGCCAGGGAGTGATTCCTTCCTCGTACATTGAGATCGTGGCCACAACTAATTTGGACAGGCTCACTGATGGTGTGGAACGAAGAAAATCTCAGAAACCTTCCACCGCCTCCTCGAAGGGCAAGGTCATTGGGGCCAATTCCAGGCTGCAGAAACAACTGTACCGCACCCGCGATGACCGTGATAAAATTAGAGAGTCCGATAGAAAGAAAAGAGACAAGCACGACTCGGAAGAAAGTGAAAATATGCCCAATTTTCACAGAGTAAGAACTTGGATTGATAGCTCGGGCACATTCAAAGTCGAGGCAGAATTTTTGGGCTGTGTCGAAGGAAAGGTGCACTTACACAAGACCAACGGCGTCAAGATTGCGGTCTCCGCAACAAAGTTATCCATTGAGGACTTGGAGTACGTGGAAAAAGTCACGGGTACCTCTCTCCAGAAGTACAAGGATGAAGTCAACAAACAACACACAAAGAAAGATAAAAGCAAAGCTCCTTCCTCAAGTTCCAGAGAAGCGTCCGCTTCGGGTGTAACACCTCAAACAACGTCTTCCAAAATCCCTGTCAAATCTGCAACTGCCCTTATCAACAATGTGGCCCCAGAAAAGCCATCAAGAACGAAGACTTCGTCGTCAATTTCTCAAAGTGAACCCGAATACGACTGGTTCGACTTCTTTCTTTCCTGTGGTGTTGACATTGGCAACTGTCAACGTTACTCAATCAACTTCAGCAAAGAACAGATGGACGAAAGTGTTCTTGAAGATATCACTCCCTCGCTTTTGCGCTCTTTGGGTTTGAGAGAAGGTGACATCTTGCGTGTCATGAAGCTCTTAAACAATAAGTTTGATCGCAAAAAGGCGACTGCTGACGAGACTACATCTCAAGGCAGTCTCTTCACTGAACCCACTGGTGCGTTGAAAAACAATAGCACAACTGAGTTATCGAAGGTTAATGCCAATGCATTGCCTACTCCGTCTCCAATGAAAGAAGATCGCTCAGCTAGATCTACTGAGAACTCTCTGAGTAAGATTGAGGATGATGCATGGGCTATCAAGCCTGCTGCTCATTCGAGAGCTGATGCATTCAAAACTGCTCCGCGCGCACATTACACCGGCTCTTTACAAGACCTTGTGGACGTTAAGCCATTGGAAGCAGTTAAAACAGGCCTGAGTACTGTCGCGGGCCTGGCGACTGTAATGACAGCTGCTCCTTCCGCGCCTGTTTTGAGTCCTATAAAGACTGGCAACTTTGTCCAACCAAATCAACAAGTTTCTGAACAAAAAACAGGCCCCAACAATGCTGCTCCTTTGGCAATGAACTCAATGAGAACAGGTGGGTTGGTTCCAGTACAAACAGGTGGGTTGATTCCCATTCAGCCAACTGGCTTCATCCCAATTGTAACACAGCCCACAGGGTTCATCCCAATTCTGGCAACTGGAGGCATTGTTACCCAGCCAACAATTGGTTTTGTTCCATTGCAGACAGGAAATACAACGTTTGTTCCTCAGAAAACTGGACAATCTCAGGCCTCAGCACCATTCACCTCATTTGGTCAAATTCCGTCTCAAGCAACCACTTCATTTGTTCCTCTTCAGCCTGGTAACTTGACACAAACACAAGGGATGCCTCTCACAAGTTTTGGTCAACAGCCAACTGGAGGACAATCCTTTATGGGTACGACCATGTTGGGAAGTCAAACCACTGGAAAGTCTATCCAAAATACATTCGTACCCCAATCCACTTTTGGTAGGCAAATTACAGGCGGCTTCATGAGTACAAATCAGACAGGTGGTGCACAGGTGGCACCCCCAACGTCATTTATGAACCAACCCACTGGGGGACAAATGCCGCAAACATCATTTGGAAGCCAAATAACCGGCGGTGCGATTCCACAGACCTCGTTTGGGAGTCAAATGACTGGCGGAGGGGCCCCTCAGTCCTTATTTGGAAATCAAATGACTGGCGGAGGAGCCCCTCAGACTTCCTTTGGAAATCAAATGACTGGCGGAGGAGCCCCTCAGACTTCCTTTGGAAATCAAATGACTGGCGATTATAACATGTCAGTACCTCAATTCAACCAGCCGCAGATTAATGGCATGAATCAAGTCACTAATATGTTCCAAAACACTTCCTTGGGAGGACAACCTGGACAACAATTCGTACAACAGCCCATGTACCCTCAGCAACCAATATTTGGTCAACAACCCATGGTCGGTCAACAACCCACCAACTCCTTTGCCCAGCAACCAATGGGAACATTTGGTCAACAGCCCACCAACACATTTGCTCCACAATTATTTGCACAGCAAGCTTTCGGACAGCAGCCTACTACTTCTTTTGGACAAAGCACTTTTGAAGGTTTCAATAACCAGCCTTTACAATCTCAGCCAACTGGACTTGGATTCGGAAATGCCCCAAACTTACTGTCGCAACCAACAGGTAGACGTGCTAATTTGCAGGCCGCCACAGCAGATAATCCTTTTGGATTCTAGGTTAAGGTGTATCTAATCCCTGGCATATCTCAGATACTGTGATAACATCAAAAGAGATTATGTACGTATAAAAGTATATTATCATACTTAAAAAATAAACAACGTATTTTTCAACATTTTTTTTTTGTTTTAGAAATTCCAAGCATAAAAATCATGTGCTTCAAGGAGTATCAGCATCATGCGGTGTGTATGGTTCTGCAGATGTCTTTCGTTTTTGCAGCCATGAACATCTATATAAGAAGTGTGCAAAATTCCATGTTGATCAACATTCGCTTGCTTCTATCATAATTTTATTCATAGCATCCAGAATTTGCCATGTCTTTTAAGGAAAGTTGTTCCGAATATTTGCCGCTCATTGAGTTCTTCATCCAACGCAAGGAAGCACTCCTTGACCCCCCATATATGGGGGATGTTGATACAATCAGAAGTGTCTTCCGAGAATTTTGTAAAAAAGGGCCAGCGAAAGAAAAATCCAAAAGTTTAGTCTTGTTTCAAGATTATCTCGAAGGTTTCAATGTAATTGCAGGAAACGCTCTCCTTTTTGGCTCAGAAACTATGGAAAGCCTCGTTTGGATCAAAGTCGCAAATGTGTTTATTCTTAAAAATCGTTTGAAAAATTCTGGGGACCTTGAGGCAGATGATGAAAAACACACATACACTCAGTCATCTATACCCCCCTTGGAGCAAACATTTGGAAAGATGACTAACGTTAACAACAAATTGTTGCAGATTTTGAGAACTGGTCCCCTAAATGTGGTAAAACCTAAAGCTGAAGCAGATGATGGGGTTGGTCATAATTTTTCTAGACTAAACGAGATTTTGGCAAAACCAACAGCTATGGTAACTCTCGGAATTCAAAGGGCGCAATTAAGAACACCACGAAAACAATTCTACGAAGTTTGTGAAATTACAGATCACAGTCAGACGCTTGCCAATTTGTGTTTAAATTTAAAATCGATAGGTCCAGGATTTCACGATCTTCCTTCCAACTCTAAGATTCATAAGATAATCACCTCGTGTAAATCTTTGCTTTCGAAAGAGATCTTGACTTGTGTCAAAAACAAGATACATTTTTTGCCCTTGTTAACAAACAATACTGACCTATATCTTGGTAACTGCTCTTATCTTGACACATGTCACAAGCTCAAAAACTGCCGTTACTTGCATTTCTATACTTTAAATCCATTGCAGACAAGCATCGATAACAGTCAGAGACAGACTCCTCTTGCCATTGACTATACTATTGGAGAGTGTCACGATACAACACTGAGAAAAGAGCTACCCGCCCAGTGGATCAACTGCGACGTCCGATATCTTCCTTTTAGTATCTTGGGCAAATATGCTGCGATCATATCTGATCCTGCCTGGGACATTCACATGTCTCTCCCCTACGGAACATGTAAGGATTCTGAGCTTCTCTCTTTACCGATGAAAGAGCTTCAGGATGAGGGTATTCTCATGCTATGGGTTACCGGAAGATCCATTGAAATAGGTCGCAGAGCTTTGGAACAATGGGGATATACCGTTTCTGACGAAATGATTTGGATCAAGTTGAATCAGTTGAGAAAAACAATTGTGACTGGAAGAACTGGACATTGGCTCAATCACTCGAAAGAGCATTTACTTGTGGGTATCAAAGGGGATCCCATTTGGCTCAGCAGGAAAATCGATATTGATTTTATTGTAAGTGGGACACGAGAAACTCTGAGGAAGCCCGACGAATTATATGGAATTGTGGAAAGACTCGTTGGTCCCCACGCAAGAAAGTTAGAAATATTTGGACGTGATAACAATATTCGCCCCGGGTGGATAAGTATGTATTAACATCAAACCAGCTACCAAGGCAACATACTGACACAATAGCAATAGGAAATCAATTGACCGGCACATCTATACATGAGGAGGAAATGAAACAAAAATATAATAAGTATCAAGCTTCTTTGAAAAAAACCTAAAGATACCAGTTTTTGCGAATAATCAAAATTCGGTGGAACTATTATTTAAAATGACCTGATTTTAAGCAGTTTTTGCTTTTTTCTTCGACATTTCTTGGACAAACTTACCAGCCTGGTTATCCATATCTTTTTTAATATCAAGTTTGAAACCAAGCCAGAATGCAATCTCGTATACAACAAAAAAAGGGGCTAACACTACTGCCTGAAGCAAGTTGTCAAATAAAGCGGGAGCTCTTTTCTCGTGGAAAGCATGGCCATAAAATTGGGCAAGCCAGCTAGCAACATGTGCACAGAGTGCTAGAGTTTTATACTGGCTTCTCAGAATGAGCGAAAAGGGACTCAACTCCAGATAATAGACTCGCTGGATATGTGCAAATCCCGCGAGAAATAAGAACGATGGTATTCCCAATTGCCAGTCCAAAAGTATATAATATAATCCGTATACCCATGCAACCATGACTCCAATTGTGGCATAAGGGTATTGTTCAAAAATCACGTTACCGATCAAAAAACCTATTGCAGAGAACAAAATAATCGGAATACAGAAAAGATGAATAGCAACGTTAGTATTGTTGAGATGATATTTGCGATAGAAGACTAGATGTCCCTTGATGTCAAGAATGCCAGTCATTTCTGGTTGTTTGGACATTCATAAATAGTCACTAGTAAGTGCAATGGTGAGTACTGTGGGCCTTTTGACGCGGGGAAGGAGTGCACCACGTGAGAGCTTCTGCTGGGTACAGCACTTTTCTGAGAGGTCCCGCACACAAAGGAGTGTGGGTAAAAAGAAAATAATTTTATTGAGTTTTATTTTGAATTTTTGGATGAGTGTTATCTATCTAGTGGCCAATAAACCTACTCCCTCAATCCAAGGTTTGGCTTCTTTACCGTTCTGCTTCTTTTGACAGAAGCTCCCGAAACGTCACGGTCGAAGTCACCTGCAGACATAATTCCTCTGCCAAGATTATCCAAGTCCTTAACCTTGTAAATTCTCACAATCCAGTTCTGGGACGTGAACGCCTCCTCGACAGCATTCAAGGTAATCTGTCTGTCTGCGGGGATGTTCTGGCCACGTACCCTGTCTACAGCATCACGGCCACCAAACAACTCACCGAAGCGATAGTACGACATTTTGTACATCAAAGAGTTCATCATGGTGTCAGATGCTTCGTGATCAATCCTGTACTCTCCGCGTGCGCTAAAATAGTCACGCTCGTGGATTTCGTCCGGCCAAATCCCCTCTGAAATTCTGATCATCCACAAGAACTTGTTGATGTCATCACCCGAGTAACCCAAGACACCACCAAAGATAACCAAAACGTAGTCAACGTCATGTTTCTTTAAAATATCGTAGGAGACGTCCTCGCTGGCAGCCATGGCCTTTCCAACAGTGGCAATGTGAGTGTTGTTCCACGTGTTGTTATCTACCAAAGTGGTACGGTCGGCCATCCCACCGATCTGGTACCCGTAGTCCCACCATGCCATGACCTTGGCGTCTTCCGGAGTATTCATGCGCAACCAGTAGTACGCTTCTCTGTAGTCGTCGATAATGTTCTGAGAACCGTCTGGGTTCTTAGAGGCCAACACTACGGATGGCGATGAGTACGCATTGGAAGTGACCCAAGTGCAGTGCAACACGAATACGCAGAGGTAGTACACAAAAGAACCCAAGACAGCGAGCTTTGTCAAGAGCTGGAACAATGGGAAAGTGCGTGAGTCCTTGTTTGACTTTCTCTTAGTCTTTTCGGATTTTGTCTTTGTCTTTTCGGGCTTTGCAGTTTCTGAAATGTCAGTGTCTGGCGTCAATAATTCGACGATGTTCAAGTACGCATCGAACAAGTTTGACAACGCGATAGCCGCCGCAATACACACGACTGGCGTCAAGGTCAACATCAAACGCACCATAACACCAGCAAAGTACGTGGCAAACACTGCGTAGAGAATAATAAATACGTGCTCGTCACGCAACTCACGGAAGCAGAAGAACACGCCAGCTGGAAAGAGCCACACCAACATGTGAGTGTCGAAAAAAAATGCGGGCCATGCTGGGGGCTGGTGCTCGGACACAGAGGCGATGATTGGAATGTGAATCTTGGCGTAATTCGTGTCCCATAAGGAGTAGAAACGTCCTGTCCATGGCGCAATCCAGCCCGCGGAGGTCAAGCCGACCAAAGCAAGGACACCAAGGAGTGTTACCAGCACCAACATAACCTGAAGGAATGTGCGGAACTGCGCGGAGGGCACACACGAACGCACGTAGCTGCCCGCGGCAACTAACTGGAGAAGGCCGAAAACACCCAAAGCCGCCATGTGATCGTTCGAGCGTACTGGCAAGAAGCCGACAAAAGGCACCTGCATCAGTGCGGCAGTGCCCGCAGCGTACCATGCGCAGTATGCGGCGTAGACGCGAGGCGTGTAGCGTCCCATGACCAAGAGCACGAATACGTGTAACGGGATCAAGTTGGTGATGAACACGTAACCTCCCCATGCAGAAACCATGTAGAAGTACAGAGCAGCGGCAGTTGCAGCCAGGGCAACAGAGCCCGTCTTGAGTGCACGAGTCCAGAAGTAGAAAGTGGCCATGAGCAAAGTGATGGCGATAGCCTCGTTGTCGTAGGAGCCCGCGACCGAGCGCAGGATGTAACCCGGCGCAATGCCCATAAAGAGCGCAGCCCAAAGACCGGCACTCGTGTCCTTCATCTCACGGGTGAGGAGAAAAGTAAAGAAGGCAGTGATTCCGGAGAAAGCAGGCGCAAGTAGCACGCACACGTTTCGGATGTCCACAGGTAAGCGCAAGTAAGTGCGGAGCGCATGCCAGATTGCGCCAGCAGTAACCATCAAGCCAGGGTACAAAGTGCCGCCAGTAACACGGCCCAACGGGTACCATGTGCGATCGTCGAACCAGTTGAGGAACTCGTGGAGCGAGTGCTGAGTCAAGAAGCGCGTGGCGCGGAAGTTGAACCAGGGGTCGAACTCGTGGATGATCAGCTCGAAACGCACGACGGAAAAGAGTCGCGCAGAGACCGCGGCGCCAGCAATCGCGAGAAGCACTACCGCACGGAGAAGCACGCGGAGCGTTGCAAGACGGGGGGTCGGATCGGGGTTTGTCATGCCGTGGGGAAAGCAAAGGGAATGGTGACGTGGTGGTGGTGAGTTGAAGTGCGGACGGAGCCGCGCCAGTCTGCAGGCACATATGGTGGGAGGGAAGGATGTTTTGGCCCCGGTGCACCTGGGTGTTCCATGGAGCTATTAGTGTGTGTATGTGTATTTTTTTGCGGGCATTTTTTTCTGGAAGGGAAATAAGATTTGCGAGAGTACGTTTCCTTGCCATTAAAAACACGTCGGTATACTCATTTTAGGGGGAAACAAAGTGTTGGAAGATGCTTGGAAAGACTGCCGCGGAGTAGGTGTTCGGTCGAATGGGTGTATTTGCTAGCGCCATGGCGTTCTGCGATGGCCGCGCCAATGAGAACCCCAACCTTAAGTACGCCTCGCGGGTCGTTCAGGGCGACGTGCGGGTCACATTTCTGGTTATTTATCCCAGCACATTTTCTGTCCTTTCTAATTTGCGAGTTTTTCGGTTCTTTTTTTTTTTCTGTCTGTGTTTATTCTTAATTCTATCCTTTTTTTTTCTTGTTTGTCCTGCTATTCTGTTTCGGGCCACTGTAGAATTGTAGGTGGGGCGTAGACGCAGTCTGGTAAAAGACTCTGCTTAGTTAGATGTGACTCCAAGTATATTGCTCTTGCACAAGGTTTAGTGAGACCGGTGCATTCTCATTCAAAAATATATGGGGTTTTTTTTCTTTTTTTCTTTTCTTTTTTGGTCTTTTTAGATTCTCTTGAGGGAGCATGCAAGTTTCCCTTTCCTGAGCTTGCGGTAGATCCCCTTTTCTTATGCGTTGCGGGTTGACCCAAGCACCAACTTTGCTGGCGGGCCGGCAACAAGCCAAGGTTTATATTTGTATACATTCTTCTCTGGTTTAGACCACAGAAAATCATGTCTTTTCTATTTTCGAAACCTGTTTTGAGTGTGACTTTGACAGGCTTAGACCTGGTGCAAAACAGCTGGCCTGGTGGGAAATAGTTGGCTTGTCGGTTACATGGTCGTTCAGACATATCTCCATATCCTTTACATCTGTTTCTTTTCTCAACAAATTCGCTTTAATCAGTCCTGATCCTCGGGTGTGGCCTCGGTCCCCTGAAAACTGATCGTGCTCGAACAAAGTTCAACACCTGGATGGAGCCAAAAACCTTTACCTGAAATCGCCAACTGGAAAGATATACTTCACGAGTCCCAAATGGCCATGAAGTTAAGAAAATCCCAACTAACATTACCAGATTAAGAAACCAGTCAAACTGTTTGCATACATTACCTCTCCTTGTTATCTTCACATATATATGTATACATGTGCTAGAATCCCAGTACTACAACCAAACTTTAAACCATACTAGATCATATTTTGGGTGCGAAAACCCCAGCTACTAATTACGCATGTACGCAGATTCGTACCTCCAACGAGACCTACACCCGTATGTCACGTGAAAAGGTCAAGCAATCTTCTGAGTTCGCAAGTTTTGTGTCCTGTTCCTATAATTCTAGAATCCAGCGACTATGAGAAGATCACTGACCTTTGTAATACTTGTGTTAACAACAAAGGCACATGGACTCAAGAATTCCATAAATATCTAATTTGGTCGTTTCTCCAAGATGTCTCCTAAATAATGTGTGTGACAAAGTCTGTGGATAAAATTACAATTATTGCCATCAATAGAATGGATTCTATTGATAAGTTCTGGGTACGTCTTCAAGAAAAATTCCCGCTCATGCCGGCTAACGCTCGAGCATATTCGGCCGACCCAAAATGTATTGGTTAGCACACGATAATATTGAAGACCTCAGCAATGTCCTCAAATTTTGCCCAAGCCGCGGTATATATTCACGACACCGCCAGTCGTATATTTATAAATCGGGCCGTTCCCGACGTACGTGTTTAGAAAATTACCCTTGTTAATGCTTTCATAAATTTGCGTTTAGCTTGACTCCAATTGTATTGTTCATATTTTAATTTGATCAAAATTGGTTTTTTATAACAACAATTTTGTTTTCTTAGGTAAAGTAAAATTATTTATTTTTTTTATTTTGGTAATGGTAGTGGTAACGGTAAAAGAAAGAAAAATTATAATTTTTTAAAAAATTTATTTACACAAATTTTTTATAGATACAATAAACCAGAAACATGCCATTTTCGGTGCCCAATGAGATAAACAGACTTCTTCAGAACTATTTCATCTCTAATTCCTACTTTTATTTTAGAAATTGGCCACTGCCTTATCGATACTCCCTTCACTTACAGTTTCTAATATTCTCTGTATTTTTTTATTCGGAAACTCAGAAATATTGTTCATTTTTTTTTTTTTTTTGATTCATGGCAGGAATTAGACTTCGATCAATTAGATGGAAGAGTGTAAAACTAGAAATATTTTTTTGGTAGTAATATCAATTGGGTGTCTTTTTTATAGAATTTACGTAAGTTTGAATACCAATATAACTTTGTTAAGTTCAGTTTTATGCATTCTTTAAATGTCCTAATATTCGTTGTTCGCTTTATTTTCAAGCTATAATTGTTTAAGGTTATATCATCCAAATAAGTATTATATTATATTTGTTGAACTGTGTGTTTATCTAGTGTCCATCAAACAACAGGTCTTTCATGTTATACTGAAGTGTTGACAGATCCGCAGGATTTGTAGAATGTTTAATGCCAAAATAGAAAGAATGAGTGGCGCTTTTACCCGTATCCCTAACAAACAATCAGTCCCCAAAATTTCTTCAAAAACACCAAATAGAACAAATTTCTTTCTGGCAGCGAACAAATACAACGAGAAAAAGAAAATCAGCATTTGCGATTATGCAAGAACTCGAAATGGATGGAAGCACGTCAAGGTTTTCCTCACTTTGTTTCTAAGGCCATCTGTGGATATAAGGCGATAGTTTTTGGGGTGTTATTGATCACCAGTTACTACCATATCATGGTACGTCTGAAAAGATTGAAGCTATTGCAAGTATGATTTACGCCGAGGAATTACCGTTGAAAAACCCAAGAAGACCCTAGATTTTTTGGGCATACGTGACCATGTAGAAACAATATAGATTCAGGCCAGTGCCATGTGTGTTAAAATTTTGGCCTACCCAAAGTGAAGTTCATGCACATTAGAATAAGAATAAAAAAAGTTGAAATATGAAGAGGATCTTTCTTGGTCTTGGTTTTGGCTGAAGTTACGACGATAAATGCACGTGCTTGTGGTAGAAAGCTTGATACTTATTTTGCAATCGTCTTGAAGCGAAATAATTTACTCCCATCCTACCGAGCCAGTTGCAAGATAAGCCGAGAACAAATCCAATTTTTTTGCAGACCTGGTTTTGGAAAAACAAAGCCACCTGTGTTTTGTGTTAGTTCGGCGTCATAAATCAAAGGACACATTTTCATATTCTGGAAATTTCCCATTGTTCTATTCGAATGACAAGAGCGCACAACGCATGAATGGTGGCCCGATATTCTAAACAAAAGGTAGTTCGGAACGCATGTGATTTTCTTTCTTCTTTCTTTCCATACGGTCCTCGAAATCAAATCACATCCCAGAATATGGGGTTTCCGAAAACAGATTCGAAATCACCACTGAAAGCATGTCATCCTTTAAACACGAAAAACTATACCTGCAACCAAACTTGCCATATACTACATGCTTTAAACTACCCAAAAGAATCTATAAATACACTGCTACCCAAAAGGGCTTGTCCATGCACCCATGCCTGACTTAAAACGACGACCAGCTCCAGTTTGCCGGAACAGAGCCCACAAGCTGGTCAGAGCCACCAGTATCCTCAGACAGTTCTTGCAGTTTCACAGGCACATTTCCACTCATCTTTGGCGTGAAGATCTCTTTACGATAGTCAATTTTCTCAAAGGCTGACCGCTGCGGGAGAGACTCTCGTGACAGAGGTTTGTGGCACGTCACGCCAAATTCGTGCTGCATAAACTCGTTGTACTCCTCGATGCACCTGTCACAAACCCGAGACAAAGTGCCGCGGCCACCGGTAGTGAATTGCGCCAAATGGTTGATGTAGAGAAAGTGCGATGTGTGCTCCTTACAAAAAATTCCGCCACACTTGCGGCAGTGATGACGGCGCTCGAAGAAGCTGAACTTTTTGCGACATGTAGCGAGACCGCACTCAACAACAGTCTCGTCTCGGAGCCAGTGTTTCCGCGTAGGCGCTGCGCGTAAAATGTACTCATACTGACGTCGGTTTAGCTCGTACGGCCCTGTCTGTGGCCGCAGCGCTGGTGTCATGCTGCCTTCGAATGAGTAGTTCAGGTCCACGGATCGCACGGACGTAGCAGACAGGCTGGGTTCCATGTTGTGCTCGCCATGATGATCTGTGTCAGGCAGAAGACCAGGAGTCTCATCCACGGTTTTACGCAACACCGCGGGAACGTACATGGGACTACGAAGCCCATTGATTTGTTGGAGTCGCTTGTCACCAAGCAGCTTTGTAGACGCTGCAGAGTTGGCATGCGCTATGTCTGGAATGTGGCCGCGCAGATCTCGCAGGTGTAAGTTTGTGGTGAGCTGGGCTTGGCGCATCAAACTAGAGCTGGTTCCGGCAGGAACATAGCCCTGATTCAGGACATAAGCAGAAGCCAAAGAAGAAGCGGAGGCGGGATTTCTAGTAGTAGAGCCCGCTGGCTTTGCGGCGGAATCGGCGGCTCTTGGATCTGCAATTTCACGAGACCCCGGTCCACCTCTGGAAGTCAGTGTGGACTTTCCAGTAAAGGTCGTGGGTGAGTTCACAGATGCGCCCAAATGGGCCAGGGAGTTCGGGTTCATAGGAACCACTGTCGTCGGTCTCCCACCCATGTCTTTCGTCTCCATTTTTGTTTGTCCTTTTGTAAGTGCGTCTGGTTGGCCCAGACCCGCGGGAACTGGCGTTTGTGTTTGAGAGTGCGCTGCCCTCTCGACGCGCGCATGGCTGGGCCGCCCCACTTGTGGGCCAGTCCGTACCTGCGCTGCATCTGGAGATGCACCCCCCGCGTCGCCTGCTGCGTGTTTGCTTTGTCGCGTCAAGCTCGAGAACGAGGAAAGGTCGACTTCGGCGGGCTGGTATGGGCGCGTACGACGCAGTACTGCTGAGCGTAAGACCGGGCGCAAATCACGGTCACGGTCACGATCACGATCACGATCACGCGTCTCGCGAGAGTCTTTGTGTTCTCTCGAGTCCCCCAGGACTCGGAGATCTCGTGCCGGCCGCACAGAATGGAGCAGTTTCATAGTAAGCTGCCGCGACTGCGGCTCCTGATCGTCGTCGTCAGAGCGTATGATGGGCGCGAGCGAGAGCGAGAGTTTTTTGAGTGCATTGAGTGTGAGACGCTGTTGCTGAAGCGTGGTTTCCTCCTTATAGCTGTCGTCGTCATCTTTGTGGTTGTCGTGGTTGTCGTGGTCGTGGTTGTCGTGGTCGTGGTCATGGGCATGGTCGTCGTAGTCTTCGGCTGCGCCGGCGCCATTGTTGGACCACGCCTTGTAGTCGAGCAGGGAGTTTCTGCGTTCGCCACGCAGCAGGGGAACGGACTGGTCAAAAGGAAGTCGCTGGCCAATCTCGACGTCGTCGCCGCGGAGGTTCGTTACCAGCGAGAGCACGGGCGCCTGGATGAACAGTTGGAAGTTGCGCGTGTGGCTCTGGGAAACGGTGCTGGCATTGCGCTTTAATGGTGGCGGCACCACGGACGCCTGCTGCTTCAAGGACTTGAGCGACGCCGACAGTAGCACCAGCTGGAACAGCTGCGTGCGCGATTTGCGGAACTCCTTCTTCTTAAACTGGAGGTTTCCGGCATGCTCCGGCGCCTCGGCCTGGTCGTTGGAGTTGGCGGATTCAGGGCTATTACCGGGGTACTGGGCTGGGGGCGACGCGTGGTGCGAGCCGCCGGACGAGCTCATCTCCGGTGGGTTTCCCCGGTTGCCGGGCGCATTTCGCGGGCACTGTTGCAGGGCCACATGCGGCGGGTGAATCAGTGTTGGGGGAAGGGTTTGTGTAGATTCTGGGCCGGTGGAGGTGCCCGATTTCGAGGCGGTTAGTACCCGCGGGACGGACCCAGTAGCCGTTTGGACCACTGTGGTCAGGCTTTTGGAATTCTGCATCGTATGAAGACGGCACAGGCAAAGACGATAGTCCGAAGATACGACAGAAGGTTTTTCTTTTCTTTTGTTTTTTTATTCTTTTGCAAGTTTCTTACTTTCTCTCTTTTAGTTGTTTCCTCTTCTTGCGGTGGGTTCCGGATATGGGGTGTTCAGAACCACAGCTGTTTCTGAAGTTTTTGGTAGAGCGTCTGTTTTAAAAGGGGACAGAAATAAGCGGGTTGATGATGGCTCTTACGCTCATATATATGTATATGTATATATATATATATATATATATATATAGCGGTGAACGGGAGCGAAGGGGGAGGAAGAGGAGGATGGAAACCAAGGTGGCGACAAAAAAAGGGCGGCAGGGGAATCAAATTGGACCAGAGTTGTAGTAAGAATACAGAAGCAGATGATGAATCTGGGGGAAAGGGTGGATGTGCAGATACCAGTGGCCTGCTCTTGAAAGACGGCCTATGAAGTGGACATGAAGAGCTATCAAATAGGTTGGGGTGTATTGGCTGGCGCGAGCATTGGGGCACGAGAGACAAATCTGCACATAATGATATAGTATGTGCAGGCAAATACAGAATGGCAATGTCCGAGCACCGCGAGTGCGCTGCGTTCAAAGGGCAAATATACGACTTTCATCGAACATCATCTATGTGCAGGTCCTCTTGTTCTGTTGGCCTTGCCTCCTACCTTTTCCCTTTTGCTCTCCCCTTTCCTCATCTTTACCTTTTCTTACTCTTTCATTTCATTTTCCCTTTTCCTTTACTTTTCTTCTCTATTAATTTATTTTCTTTTCTTTACCTCACCTTCCTTTCTCTTCTCTTCCCTTTATTTTTTCTTGTTCCTTCGCTTCTATCAATTCATATTTCTGTTTCTGTATCCGTTTCCGTTTCTGTTTCCGTTTCTATTTCTATTTCTGTTTGTGCTTCTGCTTGTGCTTCTGTTTCTGTTTTTGTTTTTATTTTCTTATCCATACTCTTCTCTGGAGGTGCTTGTTCTCTTTAATATTTGGTGGCGGCCAATACAAGTACAATGCAGGTCAGGGCGAGGCCTTTTGGCGTGAGGTTCTGGCTGACCATTTCAGTTTTTTTTTTCTTTTCCAGAAATGATTTCCCATTGCGGCTTTCTAGATCTCAACTTTGCCAGTAGGGTAGCCGTGTCGGGAATCTATGCACATTGTGTTCTAGAAACAATGTTTCTGGGACAGCCAGGGACAATATGCTATTATGTCTCGGGCTCGGTTCTATTGTTCGGAACGGAGAAGCCCCGGTTGCATTTTTTGAAGAGATCAAAAGATATTCTTTGGCTCTTAAAACTAAATATCCAACGATAAAAACTTCACCGGGGAGTGGCGGGTGGTGAATGGGCAACGGAAAGTATACATGAAAGCAGGTAAAGACCATATCACGTGATAATATCACGGATACCGATACTAACACTAATACTGATGCCCGGCTGGGCTGGGCCCGCGCGCATGTTGCGACTGGCCCACTGGCAAGCTTTCTTCTTCTTTGCTCTCGGTCTTCTTTGTTTCTTTTTATTCCCTTCTCCTCAAAATAAAAGCCTGATTTTCAAATGTTCACAGGTATGTCTTTTGTTATTTTTCCCGAGAGCGATGTGTGTATTTGCTTAGTATAGGTCCAGCGTGGCTCCCCGATTTTGTTCTGGATGCACGTTTTGGGGTCAGATATGGGCATCAATATTCGGTTCCATGTCCTGGTCACATGTATTTTTAGTGATTGTGATTGTGATTGTTCCTGTGCTTGTGCTTCTGTCTAATTGCGTGTATTTCTATATCTGATTGTGCTGGTGTTGTACCCCATGGCTTCAAATATGGCGGGTTCGCTGGAATCCATATATACCGTGCAAACATGATTGGACGAGACAGGAAAATGGTCAACAGTCATTGGTATTGTGTCGAATATGGTTGGATTATTGTGGCTGCAACTGAATTAGCTGCCAAAGTGCACGTACTGGAAAGGGGGAGGGGGCGTATGCGTCCACGTTTGGCATGTGGTTTGCGAGCGCCCTTTCTAAAGTGTCGTAGATCATTCGCCTGGTGGACACGTATAAACGGTCATAGCATTTTTGCCAGACATAAGGGTGATGGTTGCAATGGTGATTACTCGTGCAGAAAAACAAGGAGGGGTAATCCCGCTGACTGGCTCGGACCCACATGAAACATGCTCACACCCCCACCAACCCGAATACAATTTTTTTTTTGATGGGTTAGAAATATCTAAATACAAACTTCAATTGCATAACCAAATAAAAAGAAAGAAACCTAGTCAACTGTTGGGCGACAGCACGTTCGCCACGCTCGTGCGGGCCATGAGGATGACCGCAGTCAATGTCTATATTGATGGGCGCAAACAAACATCTAAAGAACTCTCAGACTAAAGCCGAACATCCGAGCCATTGCAAGAGCACTGTTATTCACGCATACCAACTGCATGCATGGCACGCAGCAAGCGACCTTCCATGCCGCCACCCAACATACTCCCCACATGACAAATCTAGCCCATGATAGGGCGTTTTCAGGATGTTTCCAGGGCACGTTACAATCGCAACCAACCTACTTCAGAGGCACTAGGGTGTCGTGTTCACCATCTTCTAACCGAGAAATCAACAACGAGAGTTTTTCTGGCCAGATGGGCCCCGCGGGCGTCACGCGCTCGCGCCAAGTAGGGTCTAACGAAAAGCGGAACTTCTCCACAATGGCCACCAAGCACTTGCGTACTTCCAACAAGGCAAACTTCTCTCCTAAGCATGCGCGGTTGCGACCGTGAAAGGCAGTGATCTCGCAGCGGCTCTTCTTCAAGGTGTACATTTGCATCACCTCGGTATCGGTGTCGCCCCATCGCTCCGGGATGAAGCAGTCGGCGTCGGGCCAATGGGCGCGGTCACGCTGCGTAATGAGGCTATGGATGCCCACGTAAACGCCGCGTGGAATCACAATCTCTTTGCCTAAGCGCACTGTCTGACGCGTGATGCGGTTCACCAACTGGCCAATGGGCGGATACAATCGGAGGGTCTCAAATATAACGGCGTTCAAGAATGGAAGCTCGAGACGGTGCTCCGAATCAAGTAGCAGAAGCTGGTGGCGCAACTTGTGCTGGGCGCCCGGGTGCTTTGCTAGCATATAGAGTGAGCTGGCCAAGAGCATCTCAGGGTTCTCGTGACCGGCAACGAGGGCAATCATCGCATTGTCTTCAAACTGTGTCTGTGTCAACTCGCCGGCCTCAACAGCGCGGGACATCAGCGGACCCAAGCGCTGGGAATTTTCCAGGGAGCGCTCTCGCCAAATCTTGCGTCGGAGCAAGCCCTTAAACTCGCGGACGGCGGCGCGGGCCTGCGTGCGTGCCGGGATGGGCAATATGTCCAATATGGGAAATGTCATAAACATTGGGCGGAAGATCTGACGCTTGACAAGGCGCACGCGGTCGAGGATCGTACAGCCGTCGACCTCGGTGTCCAAGTTACACCCTATGACACAGTCGCCGATGCACGCTAAGAAAAAGCGCTGGAGAAATCCGGGAATCACAACGGCGGGCTTCTCTTGGGAGCGCTTGTCGAGTGCCACCATAAGCGTTGCCAAGTGCCCCTCCATGGGCCGCGTATCGGGAAACAAGATGCTGTTGGTCATCACCTTACGGTACTGCCGCCACCGCTCGTTGCCGGCAGAAATGATATTGTCGCCGAGGTACTCCAGTACTACCGCGTGCGGGATCTTTTCGTGGTTACCACTCTTTTCAAACACATTGTTGTTGCGCATCACCTGCGAAATGTACTCAGGCCGGGATATGAGGATGTTCCACCGTGAACCAAAGTACATTTTCACCGCCCCGTACTTCTCCATCTTATCCCGGAAGTAGTATCGGTAGACTTTCTCCTGGTCCCAGTCCAAGAGAACAGGAAGAAATACCACATAGAACGGGATCGTTGGTATGTTTTTGGGAAAATTGCTTGGTGGGAGAATCAACTGCCTCACGCTATATGCCACAAGAAAGACAAGAGGAAAAATGAGCCAGGTCATTGGTCTGGGGCGTGACTATCTTTATGATTGATGTGTGAGTGCGGGTAAACAGGGAAGAAAAGAAAGAAAGAAAAGATGCTTGCCTTTTTTTTACGATCGGCGGAATAGTCATTGTTTTTATCGGTTATTTCGGGGCCCATGTTGCACATGCCCGGTCCGGCAATGTGGCTGCAAAATAAATCCTGGCAGAGTACTTTTCGGGCATGACAAAAAATTAAAAACAAAAAAACTTAATTAAAAAACAAAAAAAAGTAGAGAGATAAAAACAAAACGAAGGATTGCGAAAATCAAAGAAAAAATAAATGCGTGTTGTTGGTGTTCGTGCTTCCAGAAAGAAGAAGGAGTATGTTCATGTAATCGCGATGTTTGGTTATCGAAAGGTTAGTTTTTTTGGCTGTCAGTGTCCAAGTAGATGGCGTGGTTTAGGTTTAACGCGCGTGGAAATTTCTCCTAATCAATGAGGTCTTTTCCTTGTATTTATTTTTTATTCCCATAAAGTTCTTATGGTATCTTTCAGAATCTGCCTCATTGACCATCGATGCTAATCGTTCAGACTAAAGGTAGTTATTTTTATGGTTGGAGCGTGCAATCTTTACACGTCACAACATAAGTTCGAGGTATATAAAATCCTACATTCTGCGAGGAAAGCTAATGGGAAGGCCCATGGTTGCAATATGCTTTGGCACTTTGACATGCAATTTTGTGACTTTGTATAAGTTACAAAGGGATTACCATTGATGTTAACTTCGGTAAGTACTACTTCCACATTGGGTCAGTGAGTTATTTGGTTCAGTGAAACAGTGTGATTTAATTCCAAAAGTTAAATAGTAACGCAGGCAATGACGTTGAGGAAACCGAGAAGATAGATATATTTATTCACACGCTTTAGTGACCTTCAAAGAGTGGTCTGATGGCTAAGATCTTCAATACTGTTTGTATTGACAAATAAAAAAAAGATTGCAGCACCACAATTTCGCATATGGTCTCCCACTACACTACTCAGTGTGGCCCTATGGAGCTTAACCAACGTTGATCGGACGGGAAACAGTGTTTTCTCCATGGTATGGCCGCAACCGCATTTTCTTGTTTTTTTTAACTAATTATATGATACATTTGATTACTATCACAACTAGCTCCCTGTATTTTGTATATACAATCAAACAACATCTAGAAAGGTGTTGGTTTCGCTTAAAGGATCCTTAAGAATTTATGTGCACAATCATCTAGAAGATTCAAAAAATCGGTTGATTTGTAACTAATCCTGTAAAATATTCCACTAAAAAACTAAAACATCGATGAACAATCGCATTGTCAATCCGTCTGTGACATTCAAATCGAAAAATAATTAAACGTCACAGCATAGAAATTAATAACCCACTGTATTGATACTTTTAGTATTCACTGTTCTAATAAAAAAATTATCAAGGTTTATTCACTTTGATGCCAGCATTAGCTATATCTTTTCTAGAATCAAGTTCAAGGAAATTTTTAAACTCCATTTTAGACCCCCCCATGATGTGAGAGGAAATAAAACAATGCGTTAAAGAGGATACAGTTGAACATAGAAATTTGAAGTGTGCTTTTTATCAGATACAATGGCAAAATTGATTGTGCAAAGATACAATTGAAAAAAGGCAGTTCTAATAGTAGGCACATAGCTATTATTTTTGTGGTAGATAGAAAAATATTGAGATTCTCATGTATTTCCCAACACGAGGACGTGTTTTTATAAATTCATGAGAAATAATGATACAAAATATAAAAGTTCCTGTTAGAACAAGTGCCGACAGTATACCTGTGCGACGGATCTCTTGGTTAGAAGCCTTTATTTAATCTGGCTTATAAATTATCGTGTCTTTTGAAAAATGCATTGGTACTTTTTAATCCAGTAGCCTCAGGTATTACCTAATGGCTGTACCCATTTTTCAACAAACCACATCAAAAGGCAAAGCCAAATACTGCCCAGTTTGTCAAATCAGGTTCTCCAAATTCTCGTTGGTGATTAACATTGTTATAATCTGTATTTAGGCCCCGAACTAAAACTCCAAGAGATAGGGAGAAAGGAACGAAGAGATTGAAATGAGATCAAGCAAATAAAGAAATAAGAAAAAATTAATAATTCGTTACTTCATATAATTAACCATATGGAAATGAAAAGGAAACCTAGGAATGAAATGAACTTGCGCCGCCACCCTGCATAAAGAACTCCAGTATTCTGAATCTAATCACTTTATCGCAGCACATGTGCAAAGAAATTTGGGGCGACCGCCAAAAAATAAACTAAATGTGATGTCATATAAATTGCAGCCGCAAATTAAGTTTCTGCTTTGGATACTTAGTTTATAACTACACGTGATCAAAGTCACGGGATGATGTCCACGTGACACGTATCCCGGGTGTCGCGTAATTTGTCGCAGTTTAATTGGCTCCCGCACATGTGACCCCGGAATTCTTCTCTTCTACCAAAACCCTTACATAATTCCTAGTTTGCCTTCTCGACTTTTACTTTACAACTACTTATTCACCACAAAATGATTTCCCGTGTTGGCTTGAGACGTATGTACTTCTTTTTCTTACGAAAGAAAAGGTCATTGTGACACCGTCACTTTGGCTTGAATGTGGAGTTCATTTGGCGGTATTTTGAGTCCCCCCATTTTCCTGCAAAAATCTTGAAGAAACTCTATAAGTTGGTAACCACTTTCCTTAAAAGATATGTTGGTTTCGACCAGTTTTCGGCATATGCTCTTTTAATCTTCTGAAAATTAGGTATATGCATATCTTTGTTGGAGACCCCGTGGCAATTCTGAGTCTAGCGCCACCCATCTACAGGGATTATCAAGAAGCGTCACTGACCAGAGAAAGGTGTCCTAGCTTCGCCCACACCACGTCTTTTCAGGTTACTTGGAAGTTCTTACGTACAGTAAATATTCCGTTTGACTCTTGTCGGATCGTCCAGCGTGGTACCGAATAGAACAGGGCTTTTCCAAGAGAAAATGGCGTGGCCTTCGTTTATTTTTTTCTTTTCAGCATCTGTTTGCTTTTTTTTTCAAGTATGCAGCAGTGCTCCGCCCAGCAAACTCCAGTTCATTTTCTTTTTTTTGCCTTCTCCTCCAGGCCTTACTAACTTTGTAGCACTTGCAAGATTCCCACTCAGAAGCGCTGCCTTCGGTGCTGTTAGAGCGACTTCCACTATGAAGGTGTCGCATGATCAGGAGCAAGAGCTTCTTGTGAATCAGCGCAAAAACCGTCCTGTGTCGCCACACTTGACCATCTACACGCCCCAGATCACGATGATCTTGTCGGGATTGCACAGAATCACCGGTGTTGCAATGGCTGGGGCTTTCTATGCGTTGACCTGTGGTTACGCAGCCACCTCGCTTCTCAGTGTTCCTTTTGATTCTGCGGTGCTTGTCTCAGCATTTGCCGGTTTGCCATTGGCTGCCAAATTTGCCGCCAAGGCCGTGATGTCCTTTCCCTTTGTTTTCCACTCGTTCAACGGAATCAGACATCTTATCTGGGACTTTGGCAAGCAGTTGACTGTTCCAGGTGTTTACAGAACCGGGTATGCGGTTGTAGCTGCCACTGCTGTCTTGGGCTCCTGGTTGATCTTCTGGTGATTGATTAGTACTGACACCCGTAGGCAGGTGTGAACGGGAAAGTATTTTATATTTACATGAGCATATACGCAATTAAAAGATATTGACGCTCAAGCAAGCGTAAGTTAGTCTCCCACTGGTTCTCCTCACGTGACGCCTGGGTGGAGCTCTGAGCGTTACCAGCGCCCAGTGAAGTTTTAGATGACAGGGCTTTACCAGCAAGCCTAGAATTTGTTTATGCACATTCGTCTGAATGCACTGAAACTTTTCTGTCTATTATATATCTCTCTCTCTCCTCTCTCTCTCTCTCTCTCTCTATTTCTCTCCAAAGATGGTATCTGCGTCAAAACAAAGACAAGGTGTGTCTCCGCTACAGAACCCGCAACCGAGTTTTCTGGAACTCTTTGTGTTGAGCTGCTTTGTATCTGGCGGGACATTCAGAATGTCCATGTCACCAGATGCCAGTCGTTTTTTGTCCACCGACCCCATTGAGCCAGACAAAGGGTCCCTCTCGTTGATGATCTCGATAAGCCCGTCTTTTTGATCAAATAAACCTGAGCCCATGGGGCGGAGAAAGCCAGATGTGAAGAAGGAGCTTGAGTCGTCGTCATTGAACAGAGGATTGAAGTGAGGTTCTTGCAGGACGGTCGAGTTGTTGCGATTATGCTCTTTTGTTGAGATGGAGACCGGTTCATACGGCGGTGCAGACATATGGGTATAATTATTTGTTATCAGCAAATCATTAGACTCCGAGGATCCAGGAAAACGCTGTCGAGAGCCTGCGTGTTTTGCCTTGAGTTCCAAGTAGTGCTTGATCTGCAGCTTCAAATACGAAACGTCTTTCAGAGATTCGCCAACATACTTTTTTGTGACGCTGTGTATGACATTTGATTGAGTTGTCAAATGTGCTAAAAAAGCATCCAAATCACGCACGTTGTTAATGTGGTCTAGCTGATCGGGAGCAGGAGGCGAATGCGCACGAGGGCGGGTCGAGGAGGGTGAGTTCAATGCATCGACAGAAATCACACCACTCTGGACAAACTTGAGCTCCTTAATTTGGTTGGTGATGATGTCGATGTAGTTATGCACTAGTTCCTGTTCCTTTAATTTTGCAAGGTAAGTTGTCTGAAGCTCAGTCACGCGCTTTGGAGGCACCAGGGAAGATTCGCGGGTGGGCCGCGGTAGACTGGAAAGCTCACACTGTCTGGTTCTGGGAGATGAGTTTGCGGTGCCTCCAGAAGCGGATGCGTCGGCTGCGCGGGGCCTGACGGCGGTAAAGTGCTTCGGGTCTGATGCACAAGCGCCTGCGCTTACCGACCCACTAGAACTTGAGGCCGACATGGGTGCTGACAGCCCTGTAAACTGACTGGACTGTGATGTCGCTGGTGACAGCTGGGTCCGGGTGCCCGGGCCGGCGGTGCGGTCAGGTGGCGACGCTCGCGAAAGTTTATGTTTTTTATGGCTCAGTCGCCTGCGCTCCTCCTCGGAGGACGCAGGCGACTCCGACGCCGGCAAGGGTACGGGCTTTCTTCCCGGGCGAGGTCTCGGTGGCAAGATCCATTTTTTCAGGGTATTGATGCTGGCTGGCGGCAGCTCCTCATTGCGAAGCACCGGCAGCGGCGACAGGGCCGGGTTGTAGCGCGGATTGAATGCTGTTTTGGGCGGACAGTTTGAGGCGCCAAGCGCGGCTCCGGGCTTCGGCTTGATCGCTATTGCGGGCTGGATCTTGGCGTATTTGTGCAGCACGCTAGACGCTGGAAGGGGTGACCTTGCCGCCGGAGCGAGTGCGGGGTGTGTGAGTCCGGGCTTGTATAGCGCTTGCAGCGGCGTTGTGGGTGTCTGCCGGGGAGCGCCAGCAGCGAAATGGCCGTGTTTTGCCGGATTCTCATTGTCTGAGGGGGCGTTTGTGTTTCCCGTAGCTGGCGACAAAGCGCTCTGGCTTGGCGGCAAAGAGCCAGGTATGTTTGGCGAGGGGCTGGATGTCATTCTGGATGCGAGGGGCCATCAAACAAACAAACAAATCACAAGCCAAACCACAACCAAAACAAAACAAAAAAAAAAAAAACGAAGATGAAGGACCGGCGCTAAGCGATAGTGTGCGAACTAAATAGAAGGAGAAGAAAACACTTCCCCAGGGAGGACGACCGAAATTCAGAAAGAAAATAAAAAAAAGGAACAATAAATATCAGAGGTAAGTGCAGAGTAAAGAGAACAGTCTTCTGAACGTTTCTGCTAGGCTTTGTGTTGAAAAAAAAAACGCCGGGGGGGGGGTTGGTTGGATGGCTGGATTCAAAAGAAGGTATATGTGAAAGAACGAGAAGGGCCAGTGGGTTTTTTTTCCGGGGAACCTTGGTCTGAAAAGGCGCGCGTAAATTCGCAGCCCTGCAATGTAAGACAAAAATGTCGCGGCCCCGACCGGCGGCCCCGACCGGCTCCGCGCATCGGGCCTGATCCCAGAAACCCGCACCCAATTTCTGAATCGGGCCCTGGGCACGCAGTTCTTCAAGACGGAGGTGCCTTTTTTTGCTGCGGTTCGGGTGATTTTTCTCGCTGCCTTCTTTTATATGTTTCATTTCGTTCCTAATTTTGTGTATTGACGAATGCGGTAATCTGCTGCAGAAAAAACCAAAAAAACCAAAACCAAAAAACCAAACACAAACAGAAATAGAAACAAAACTAAGAAAGAGAGACCGCTCTCTCAAGACGTTAAGGTACAGTTTGGACTGAGAATAGACTTAGTAGAACAACGAATTTGGCTAAGTTTGGAGGCGCACGGATGCGTGGATCCATAAGTGAAGCAGATGGGAACTGAGTAAGCCGAAGGTGCCTTTCCTTTAATTTTTATGTCTTTTTTTTTTTTTGTGGCGCCAGGGTCTGGGGCCTATTTTTAGAGTCACCTCATTGTTCGTGGGGCAAGTCCATATTGCAGCACAGCTACCATATCCAATAGGATATTCAGGAACGCCATCCCAAAAACCGTCAACAAATTCTTGAAATGTGAATTATGAAAAGTGGCCATACTGACAAATACATTCATAAACCCATAAACCCATCCACCCGCACATTTATACATAGATATAAATCCATGGATCTCGATAATTTATGTGACCGCAAGGCGTTTGCCGAAGGTGCTCCTCAATAATGACAGACGGTATAGGCAGGATATCTTGAGAAAGCCCAGAAACAAGGAGTTTCAAATCCCCCCCATAAGCCGACATTCCCACCATCCAACGCAATTGGATCCTCTATATTTTTATAGTTGCTTCTTGAATATGTAAGGAAGGGCTAATTAGATTAGAGGAAACACCGCGACCCGGTACTCGTGCACCCGTGCACCACGGTAATGTATATCAAAACAGCACCTACGAGGTTCCAGCGTTCCTATTATCCAAACTTCCCCATGTCTCTCCAGCAAGAAAAAGACGAGCAATTGGGCCAAGTCAGCGAACAGGCTGCGGTGCTCCATGCAAATCTTTCGGCACTAGACTTGTTGGTCAAGGACACGTGTTTCCAGCACGAGCTGATCCAAAAACTTGGCATGATGCACGGTGCCCTTTTTATGGCCAGCCACCAGGTTTTCGGGAACCAAATGGTCGGCGACACGGCCGCAGAAACCGATTCCGGAGAAGACAATTAATCCCGTCCCATACCCATGTTTGGTGCAGGCCGCTGGTATGTATTGATATCTGCATGCGGAAATGGGGTAGGAGTGTCGTCTGCAGAAGATGCTTCTTTTTATCTCTTTTTTTGTCTCCTGTTTTTTTTGCTCTTCTTCTTCTTTTTTTTCTGGGTTACTTTTCCCTTCGCCCTTTCAATCTGGGTGGGATAGGGAAAGGACGTGCGATGCCCGGCGCTTACCCGTATATATATCCGTGTATATGCTCCAGATCGACGAGGAACATAAAACATGAGGGCATATCCACACACACGGGCACTTGGCGAGAAAAGCTGACCCTAGCATGTTTGCGGCAGAGCCAACAGAAGAATGAACCTGCGGTTTCCGGGACACGATACACGCATAAAATCTACGGCCACAGGAAGCGTGCAAAGAGCACACTCTCAGAGCCGCCCCGTGCCAGTTACTTTGTCTATTTCGCAAGCGGGCATTCTTCGCGCGAGCACCCACGTGAGGAGAAGTGAGACCAGCACGAGGAAAGGTTCTTGCGTTGGTAAACGCACGGGCACATCCATTGTCCTATTTACACCGGGAGTCCCGCAAGACACCCCGTACACGAGCGGAAGCAAGTCACATCACGCGCCTTTAGGCGTGTCACTATCTGGCTTGTTTTCAGCGGCACGCGCCGCAAGCAAGCGCTCGCGGTAGATCTTCTGCTTGATCTTCTTGTCGGCAATCATGACATCCCGCTCCTGGTCCAAGTACTCCATGGTCTGGTACTTTGCCACGCAGTCCAACTGCGCCTGGTTAACGCCGCTGCACTTCTTCATGGCTTCCGTGGGGCTCTCGTAGCTGTTAGAGCATTCGACGTACGCCTTGATGAGGTCGTCGCACCGGGAAAACGTCTTTTTGCGCCAGCGCTCGAACACTACTTGCTCCTCTTTGGGCGTGAGCACCCACACAGGCATGTTGGGGTGGGTTGGGAGATCTCGGTTGTCGTATGGCTGTTTGCTCATGGTTTGGGCGGTATGAAAATCGATATTGAAGGTGGAGGGCCCGCGAAGTATGTGTGGAAATGGCGGGCGCGCACACACGTGACGTCCCCGGATGGAATATTCTGTATATACACGACACACACCATATTCCGAGGCTGCTAGCGACGAAATAAGAGCTGTCATGGAAGGCATTCGGCTAGTGTATTAGGTGGGGGGGGGGGTGTGTGGTAAGGGCATTTGCTTTTCTCTTTTTTTTATTGAAGAGAGGGGTTGAGCGGAGCATCACAAGCACGGCGCGCACGACATCTTGGCTCTTTAGGTGCACATGTATTCCTCGTATAAGTAGAATGGAATGTGGTCCAAGGCCCATATCTTATTCCCCATACCTATACATATTCCAACAAAGAGATGTATACATAGATATATAGAGACACAGAGACACAGAGACATAGAGACATAGAGACATAGAGACATAGAGACATAGAGACATAGAGACATAGAGACATAGAGACATAGAGACATAGAGACAAACCTGTGAAAGAGTTATCTACGTACGGCGGCAGACCACATACAAGCGTAAATGAATACTAAATGCTTGTCAGCCAACCATATCCCCAATGATCTCGACATATACTAGCCCCAGCGCATAGGACAATATGAACCAATGGATGTACCGGCACACTTATCCCAAAGAGCATTTGGCAAAGACCAGCCATCAATACGACCCGGTCTGCTTGCAAACATCGATATCAACCATATCTATCGCAAGAAACAACATCAAATAAAAAAAGCCCCTAGCAATATCGCGGAATTATTTGGGCACCCTCTGCGCAAAATCCGAGGGCGCGCATGCTAATCTATAAACATCACCAAGAGCCATAGATATCCACCCAAGCAGTCAGCACTTTCTTTGTACAACCTTGCACATTTTTGCATACTCAGATTCCTGGAGTGCACGTGTCAACACCCTCACGACTCTGCTGCACGACCTTTCATATTTCGTTGTCAGGCCGCCATATCCGCCCCACAAAACCACCAGCAAAAGCCCGCGATGCTCGACGAACCGCCCGAAAAGCTTATTGGCCAGGCCATCGAGAACTTCGAAACCCAGCCAGACGTGGCCAGTATTGGTAGGTTCAACGAGCTGGCCAAGCAGCTCAGTGTGGCGTGGAAAAACGAGGAGGATCGGGCACAAGCCGCGGTGGCGGCGCTAGAAAATGAACTACGTGCCATCCGTGCCGACATCGACGTCTTGCGGCGGCCCACGGACGATGTGTACGACAAACTACACTTAACCGCCGATTTAGCGGCCCGTAGTAGTGCCACCGGTGAAAAGAGCGCCGCGAAAACGGACGCTCTTAGTCTCATACACGAACAAACCGTGAGCCTCGATAACAGGAAGATATCTTTGGCGAAGCAGCTCACGGATATCGAGAGTTCGATAATGCAGACGCGGGCTGTGGAAATGGACTTGGGCGAGCGCGAGGCCCAGCTCGTAGATCAGAAGGCTGCGGCCGTGGCCACGAATGCGGCCACGAACGTCAGCCTGGCCACGATGCGTATCATGCTCTTCAAAAAGCTCGGTATACACATCGAGGAGGGCAGACCCGGCGAAAACGACAAAATTGTGATGTTCAGCGATAACACTAGCGCACAGCCCAAGACACTCGACGTCGATCCGAAGTTCCTGAACTATTTCATCAGCAACTACATTTGGGACGAGATTGGAAACAACGCCGACTGAAGTGAATACTGCATGCTGGAATGCTGCCGGGTCTCTCTCCTGAACTCTCCTCGCAATTTCCCATGGTCTCTGTGGCAGACCCGCTATGTTCGGGAGAATGCCATGTGATGTATGTTGTACTTTGTGCTTGTATTAGGGACAGATTTGTATCCACACAGGTGAATGTGGCAGGATGCGTTTTGGTGCTGAACCAGAATGTTGGGTGCAGAGATTTCAAAAAGAGCACGTTTGAGAACCAGGTCCCCATTGGCGATGCACTGCGTATGGTCTATGTGTTCTGGAAGAAGCAAGATAGGAAGGACAGAAAGGAGTTCCACAAACACGTGTTTATCATCATACACTACAGAAGGTGTTTTGTGCTACATGGGTTCCTCATGCGAAAGGCAGAACGCCCGAGTTTCCCAGGAACCAGACCGGATACTCGTATTATTCACTAGGTACAGAGAAATGATTATTTACACATTTGATGGACCACATACGCATCCAGGATGCGAGGAGAAAGCGTAAAGAAAGACGCGCCAGGCACAAGCCATGAGGGCGCTAGAAGTACTTGGGGTTTTCTCTGAAGGTGGTCTTAGTCCATTTGGGCACCAAGTGCACGGACTTTCTGTAGCCCTTGGCCTTCTTGTCGAAAGTCGTGTACTTGTCGCGGGCAGTCATCTCGGACTCCTTGGGCAAGTTGAAATAGAGATGGTCGATTTTTTTGCAGTTCGTGGTGTTCTGGCCACTCACCTTCAACGACTCGAACAACACCTCAATGTTTCTATCAACTAGTCTCATGCGCTTCTTCATGCGTGCCTTCTGGGGCACGGAGAGACGGGGGGCCTTTTTCCAGAGATACCCTCCCAGAGCGACAAGCGTCGACCTGAATGCGCCAAACATGTTTGCGTATGGATTGGGAAAACCGATAGGATGTGGGGGAATGGGAAAAAATTCCTGGACTCATATCCATTGGATTTTTTCGCGGGCCAAAACCAGTGTGCGCGGCACAATTATTAATAATACTGGAGGGCCCGGTGGGTACTACTCCGCTAGCTTACCACCAGAGGAAAAAAAAAATTCTGCGAGTTGCCGGTCGTATTAGACAGATTGCGTATTGTGTGGCTTATTCATCGTGTGCGTTGAGGGTGATGATGGTGGTAATACCACCTCTAAAAGTCCTCTTTGTTCTGCTTGCTCGCTTGTTTCCCGTGTGTCTCATTTTTTGGATTTTGAAATAGAAGTGGTTGTATCTGAACGACCACAAACCCAGTGGCGTTATGGACAGTTCCATGTCATTATGACTTTGGTGGGTCTTTGCCCGACTTTGACTAGAGGAATCACAGGTACCCAAAACCATGGGTTTGCATCGTTTGGTTTTTCGCCCTGTAGGACCCAACAAAAAATAATAATTAAAAAATCCTTAGAAGTAATTGAAAAAAGAAAAGAAAAAACTCAAAAGAAATATACCGCGTCCCACGCACGTGACAACATGGTTTCTTAAGGGTACAGCACAAGCAATAAAAAGCGATCCAAGCAACAAAAGTTGAAGCTGACTGAGCATTCGTAAGACCAGACTAGCCCGCATTAGTCTGGGGCCGGTCCACTTGGGAATTTCTCCCCTCCCCACGTATTCCTTTGCGGTCGCGCGACTCGAACTTTTTTGTGCGGGCTTTCCGATGGCGCGCGCGAGGATTAGCAACTAAATACCCAACGAAATAAACAGCAGCCATGGTTTCTAACCCTTTGTACCAGTGTGCTCTTTCGGCCATACCTTGTAAAAAATGATTAGGCATGGGAAAAGGGAAAGACTGCGCATGTTGTGACTGTACGGCAACGGGGCGCCGACTGCTGTGGCCGACTTTTTCCCGCCTCTCTCCCTACAATTCTTAAACCTCCACCAAGGACTTTCGGGAAAACGTACTGAAGAATTGGCCCGGATCTAGGCGCCTGCACCGCCAGACACCTTTACACCCACCAGCACTCCTGTTGATTCGTCCGGCTTCAGTGGTGATTTTAGCTCTGGCGCCTCAAAACAGGCGGTTCCGCGGAACCGGCACAGGAGGAGTCAAGCTAAATTTAGAGCCGGTGACTACCAAGTCGTGGGCGCGGATCCTCCTGCCGTGGGAAGTTTACGGGTGCGGGAATTTTGATTTTGCGGTGGCCCCATGCACATTGGCGAACCGCGGCGCCTAGACCCCGCGGGCCTACGCGGCGCTATCAACGAGGGTCCAGCCGCTGCCTCCGCCTTGAACCAGTGCACGTTTTCCGCACCTGCGGAATTGCAACAAAATGATAAAGCACAAAGACGGAACCAAAACAAAACAAAAAAGCAACAAGGCACAACACACACAAGGGACAAAAGACAGACAAAAACAAAAAACAAAAAACACCAAACGACAATAGTAAAAAAAAAAAAGACACAACAATCCAAAAATCAAGACAAGGAGAAAGGATCTCTGCAAAATAGGGACATGAGACTGATTAGTGAATATTCGAAAGAGAGACATCTGGGCGGCAAATGGGTCACGGCGCCATGTGACCGATGTTTGCAACCCTTTTTCCAGGGCGGTTTTTGCGGGTTATACCTTTTACCTTTAAAAATAACTCCTATTTATAATGGGTAGCATGGCGGCGGCGGAGGCGCCCTGGGCGGGATCAGACATTTGTTGATTTGTAAGGTGTTGCCAGGGTGCATTCCAAATAGTGATCACGACAAATTGCCCAAGGGCGTGGGGATAAGCTGGGGGCGCCTCGTGGCTCCACATGCCTGCATTTCCTGGTGAACATGTTTTTTTTTTCTTTTTCTTCTCCTTTATTTGCGGGGGGGGGGGGAAGGGGTGGGAATGTTTTTGACATCGCTAGTGCACCCGTGTTTTATGGGGGTGCCGGGTGTCCGGGAGTCTTTAGGGTGTTGGGCCTACCCCGAGATTTTCGGAGTTGTGCCACAAGCATGTTGTCCGACTCGCGGCCTCTGCGAGCTTGCCACCGGCGCCCCCGGAAGTGCACAGCCAGCCGCCCTCGGTGATGTGCTCTTTGTGCGCGCATCCACGTGTGACCCCAATCTGGAACTTTGTTGGGGTGCCTGCGCCAGTACTAAGCCATGCACTAACAGGCAACATGCGCATAAAACAGACACAGAGGCTTGCGCTACATTATCGCTTTGACAGTTTTCTCATCAGATCCACGCTGGTCACCATAACTCTAGGACCTCGTGCCTTGTTGTAACTACATGCGTACGTAATATTTATCTTTTTGTTTCTATTGTACCCTATTTACCTATATATCCCAATTTTTTTTGACCTTTTGTGCTGTTGAGGCATACCTTTATAGCAGGTAGCCATTTTTTTTTTCAATGTTGAAATTTGCAAATTTTTTTTAATCGCTTTTAAACGAGTTATGTGTGTGTGTGTGTGTGTTTGTCTTTGGATTCAATTTCTTACATTCCGCTGAGCCACAAACGATAGTTCTGAGATGTCGAAGCAATGGTCTTGCTCTGAGACAACGGTTGACTAATCGAGTAGTTTAGAGAAAATTCAGGCATCTGCGAATCGCTCTGGAGGCTCATAGGTAGTAGCAATGGAGATCCGATCGAGTCTGCCAGTGGGAAACGCCGACTTTGCTGGTATAAAGATGGCGTGAGCAAAGGTGATGTGATGTCCGAATTCACAGACTGTAGTATTGAGTTTGACTGTTGCTCGTCTTGTTCCTTGCAAGCGCTGGAACAGTAAACGGCGTTGTCCGTGCACAATTTATCGCAGGTGATGCAATATGAGTTAAAGGCGTCGGCTTCCATTTCTGACGGGGTCGTTTTCTTTTACCGTTTCCTTTGTTGTGGTGGAACGTGTTTTGAGTTATGGAATAGAACAGAAGAATGAGTGTGCTTGGAAATATGTGTCGAGAATTATCGCTGCGGAGAATTCTTTTTTTTTTTTTTTTGCCTAGGTGGCGACGTAGTCGATGATGAAGAAAAAGTTAGCTAAGGGCTAGAGAGCGTGTTTTCCGACCTTACAAGAAAAGAAAGGCAGAGACTGAAGAGAAAAAGAAGTTGACGCGACGATTTGCAAAATTAAATAAGTCAATCTTTCGTAAGGGGGGAAAGGGCGGCGTTGTTATATATTGCTCCGCAGGACCACGTTCTTATTTATAGAAGACCTAGAAATGAGTAATCATGCGAGAAACGAGGGCGCCCGTGTGCGCAAATTACGTGCTCGACCGGGCACGGGCAACCCCCGGAACTCGCGCGGGGGACAACCAGTGTATGCACGATGCACGTATTGCGTCCGCTCGCAGTTTCCCTCTTGTTCGATGCGCTTTTTGCGGGGGAAGCGCAATGTGTCGAGAATCTTCTTTGAAAGTCCACAACGCACCAGGTGCTGCCTACATTTGCTCTATGTGTTGGGGACAACCGTGCGTGCACATCTACTTCCATTGTGTCCACGTATTCGTATGTATGTAGGAGGGGTAAATGTGAATTGGGCGTGGGATGGGTATACTTAATTTCGAAACTCTCTTGAGATGTGTTGACCGTGTCCTGTGGATTAGTTGCCCGAAGAACGTGTTCACCATAATGCCAGCAAATAATTAGAAACCGTGGCTAATAGTTCTGTTTGACAAGCTACGGGTGTTATCTGAAGCGGGTGTACCTTTCCCGAATTGTCGTCTCGCCGTTTTGAACATAGCAATGTTTTCCCGTACATGAAACACTCTTGAAACCCTGAGATATTCACGCGTGTTCGTACCACATGGGGTCGCGCGTGAATTCCGCATTGTGGTGATGTCAGGAGCGATGCCGATCCACTTGAAAAAGTTTCAATAAAAAAATAAATTTAGGGGAAAAAAGTGAGATCAAAGAGCTTGCACAGAATAAACAAAACAAACGATGTGAACAAAAAAAAAAGGCAAGACACGGATGGTACCGGTGAAACGCAAGAAAAAAAAAGAACATTTATTTGCACATTTCCGGTTGTTGCGAAGGTGTCTGAATGTCCCAGAACAACAAGCCGCAATGTGTGCGTAAGAAACAAGAAAAATAAGATTTTTTTTTTCTCCAGAGTGTTGCCGGCACATTTGCTGTCAGCAAAAAAGGGGGAATTTTGCGCTTATGGCTTGGCTTGTAAATCCCGCCTACGGGATTTTCCCGTGGGCCGGCAGAATAAGCATTGCTTTCTCAAAAAATCTCCACTTGTAAAGCTTAAACACACATGAACACGGGCAGTGACCCTCGGATTTCAGGTGCACCACGTTGGTGATGAATCATGTTTTTTTTTTTTTTTTTGGATGCTATCCGCAGTTGCGAATTTTCACCAGAGTGGAGCACCCTTTTGAGTTTAGCAGTTTTAACTGAAAAACAGCCCTAAATAATTGCAACATTTTCAAAAAATTGATTTTGCCACTCTGGGATTTATGTTGTGATACATCGCCTCGGTGAGATTTTTTTTCTATGTTCAGGTTAATCAGTTTCTACTCGCTATTGTTAGATCAGCTTGTTGCGTAGCAACGTACTCCAAGGCGCCTATAGTACCTAGTTGATCCCATCTCTTTGCCCGAAACAATTGGGTAGGCAACCAGCTCTTACTTGTGACGAGGTGCATAGACGAGGTGCATGTGGTTGAGAAAAAAACAAAGACAAGTGCAAAAAAAAAAAAAAAAAGAAAACCGAGACTGGCCGACGGCCAAACTCGTATACATAAAAAAATGTATTGGCGTGTCTACAGGTACATGCCCAGAGCCTTTTCAGAAGTGTTGGGTGATTGATTTCGACTAATTGAATCATACTTTGTCAGTTGATGGTGAATTCAGCGATGTGGCTCGTGCTGTCATTTAAATACGATAGGACGCACTCTTGACAAAAAATGCATAGGCCCAGATAGGCGATTTGCGGCTTGGATGATCAATGAAGGCAAATTGTGCATATAGGTCTTTTTGTTTTGCTCACAGTAATCTCAAAGCGCACGCCCTCCTTATTTTCAGGTGGTGACTGAGTCCATGAGTCACAATGGACTTGGCTAGACTTTTTTTCTCTTACCAGGAAAGCTAGAAACGGCCAAAAGTGCAGGAATAATGATTTTTTTTTTGAAAAAGGTCCAGACATAAATTGTTACAAAAAAAAATTCAAAAATCGGCTTCACAAGAAACTCGCTTCTATATGCCTCGCGATATACGTGGAGCCCCGGTGTACTTTGTCAGTGCTTGAGGAGGCAAGAGTCGAATGTGTCTTTGACTACCAGAAGAAATGAAAATATATATCGCGCTTTACTTCAATTTTAAGGATAAAATTACATCCCATCCCAAGAAAGATTCGCTCTGCACACGTCTAGTACAAAGACCACCAATACCATAGACTGGAGTGGACTCAGCTTCTGTAATGATCGCATCATCGAAAGCTCGGGTCTGACTCTAGGTTTTTTTTTTTTTCATTCTGGCTTTTCCTCTTTAAAACAGGCCGGCCTAGAATATCTCTTCTACATATCCTATCTTGAATGAACATGTTTCTCGCATTAGAGAATGTTCGTACGCCTTGTTTTCTTGACAAATAAAAAAAGGCCAGCCAAATACACACGCAGGATGCCAACCTTAAATGCACCGGTGGTGCCCCAATCGCCGATTATTATGCACTTGGAGGGGCGAAGGACACCCTGTACGTGATATTTATATGGGATGGTCTAGACCATCTTAACAGGTGTAGATCTGATGAATCAGATCTTAAACTTCCAACTTTGTCCTAACTGTTTATGTCTAAATCATTGGCTTTTCCATAGCTCATGCCGACTTGAACTTGTACTTGAGTCCGTGAAGACTCCCGATTTCACGCGTGACGTCGTTGTACCATTTTCTCATCATGAACACCGCTACCAAATTGGCAACGGGAACAATAAGCAATGAATCAAGAGCTTGGAAGCTGTGCGCCAC
This sequence comes from Metschnikowia krissii, assembly GCA_030561945.1. NCBI lineage: Eukaryota > Fungi > Ascomycota > Pichiomycetes > Serinales > Metschnikowiaceae > Metschnikowia > Metschnikowia krissii. The sequence goes on from JAKTYP010000105.1 coordinate 46,154, forward strand.
ATACACCAGGTAGAATAACTGGAAAAGAATCACCACGTTTAACATCAAAACTCCATAGAACGAGAGAATGGCCACCGGCACAGATAATAACCTACCGAGACGCTGCCCGCCAAAATCCAGTGATCTCATTTGCAAGTATCTCGACGCTGCGGTTTCGGGAGGCGACCTAAAATCGTAAAGGCAATTCACGAGCGTCAACAAATGCGACATGAGCAACAATGCAACAGGTCGGACACCCCTGCCGGAGTGCCGCATGACAAAGATCGTAACTGGAATTTCTAGTAGGATTGAGCTCACGAGCACCTTTATGAACAAGTTAAGCGCCGCATCATTCTGGTCGGTAAGATGAGCAATGAGTTGTTCTTGATCGTCTGAGTCGATGGGAGCGGTGTCTGCTCCCTCGGAAAGAATCATACGATCTATATGGCGAATACGGGTCATTTAGGTGATGACGGCATGGGGATATCCGGGGCAGGATCATGAAATAGAATCCATCTGTTGCTGAGGGATGTACAGGTGTCTCTTCGCTGAAGACATTTTGAAAGTTGTCTCCTGTATCGCGGGATCCAGAAACCAACACGCGGACATAATATATATATATATATATATATATATATATAAATTTATGTATTTTGGAAGAAATAACCAGAGGGGACAATTATTGACCGATGTTGACTTCTATGGTACGTTTCTGGTCGGAAGACTATATTTGTTTGGGTGGGAAGGGGTCAGAAGTCCTTCTTGTTCTGAAGAAGTATAGGGCACCAGCCTATTCTAATCATGAAATTTATTTTAACAGAAAAAAAAAAACGATATAGTGTCAACTTTAAATAGACAGGCTGGTCCGCCAGATTTTCGGCGACCCTAAAGACTGTATTGATAGGTGGGCTATTTGTACCATTCTCAATATACTGCCTTGGGTATCTTGTGGATTTCGTATTGTCTCTCAGGGTATGGGGCTATTCACCTCTAAGTATCAACCTGACATGTTGAATCTACATAGAACAATGTTCGAGCTTTTCTGAACCATTAATCAAGAAAACAAAAAAAGCCATGGATACCGGGCGCTTTAAGGGCTCAAGAAGGCCCAACACTCTTGTGTTTGGGTGTGTGAATAGAAATTCCCCGTCATGACGATAGCAAGGATCCGTACCAGCAACATCCTACTACAATTCTATATTTATAGCATTTGTACATCAGATATGTTACCTCCACCAGCGATTAATCTAAAGGAATTGAGAAGGAGAGCCGTACTCAAACCCAGTTTTATCCCCACGTAAAGTTCATTTTTCAGCAAGGACGCTGGTTCCCGAACCATTTATTTGTGCTAGAAAGTGATACTACTCTATTATATTATGAATTTTCCAAAAAACTTTGGAGTAGAAAATGATACTAATCCATTGTATTTTTAGCATGCCAATAATTTTGTGGTTGAGTGGTTAGGTGATTTTACGTAATTTTTTCACGATTGTAGACTGCCCTCAAAATGCTGGGAAATAAGATATTGTCTCATGCCACACCAACAAACTGAATAGGAATAATTACTGCTCCAACCGTCAAAACATGAATTTCGTTGGCAAGTGATGTTGATTGATGACCCGGATTGAGTAGAGGTGGGTATGTTTACGTGGCGGGAGATTGGATTATGCATTGTTACAGCAAGTTCCAATTTCACATTACCCAAAGCAGCAAGGGTGGATGCGGGAAGTCAGCTGATACGTACTGAAATCTCTACGTAAAAGAGCCTTTTCAAAATATGGCGGCACACGCCGCATGTACCGCCTGCACACGAGCACAGAACGCTTTTTTCCCAAAACGCGGTACCTGCGTTGAGACATGCGCGAGCAAAATCCAAACATCTCGTACCAATGAGGTCTAGACCGCTGTCCGTGTCAATAAACCACCTCAAATCCCGGATACCAATGAAAAGATAGATAATTGGGGCTGGTGAGGATTTCAAGCTTTAGGTTGGATACATTAAGCATACGGACATACAGATAAAGACAAACATGCAGCTGTCTTATACGTCTGTCCGTGAATACACCACATTGCCACAGTGTCTAGATGCTAGTTTAGAAGACACATCGAACCTTTGTGGCGGTTGTGCACTCTCATAATTTGGCGCGTTTCGCTGTCCTATACGTCCCAGCACACTTTACCACGTGACAATTTCGGCACACCTAAATTTGTCTTTTTTTTTCTTTTCTTTTTTACGTAGCTCCATCTATTTAGTCCCATGCTGCCATAAATATTTTGTGATTTCTATAATGGAGACGCTCGTGCCGTAAAAATGGAAGACGAAACGTCAATATCATAATAGGAGTCAGGGAATGTTGTTCCATACAATCCCGAGAAGGTGCCATGCAGCAGCGCGCTCATCCTTCGGTTCAGGCATCATGCAAGGTGTGCGTCTAGCCACGCTCAAGGGCGCACATTTATGCGAGCACTCCTGCGGTTTTTTAAAGATCGACGCGTACATGCAGTCTTTGAGCTGAATTCTCGCCGCGCTCTCACAAGCCGCCCCCTTCGCTCCTCCTGCTTCAAAAGATTTCATACTTCCACATTGTAAATACGTGTTCCTCCACTCGAGTTTTCGCCTCACACGGCGTATTTTGTCACCACTTTCGTTCATTGATAGCAAGGTCGCTCATTAGCTGTGGATAAGTCACGAAAAAAGAAAGTACCTCACATCAAAGCTAAACAAACCCCCCGAAAAAAAGCAAACGATTCACTTGCTTTTACGGTTTTTAAGCGCCGGCAACCACATTCGCTAGAGTCGCCCTTTTTGTTGTTTTATCCAGGACCGTCACTACCAAAAACCAACCCTGGCTTAGAAAACTTCTCATTTATGGCGTATTTGTGCACTTATTCACCTTGTCCCATTTTTTGTTTGTGCTAGATCATCTCGAGCGGTCGTCCATACAAAGCACCTTGACTCGTCGTGTTCCGAACAACCAGAAACTGGACAAAAAGCAAGAGTTTATTTAGAGTCTTTTTTGCTGGAAACAACAAGCTTATTGTTTTTGAGGACTGTTCCTGTCAAATACATCCCACCCCAGTCGTTCTTTACCCATAACCACACACCAACACATAGATGTTTGCCATGAAGATCTCCACTCTCTGTGCGTTGGTCTTGGTGTTTGCTGCCAGCACAACAGCTGCGCCTGCAGTACCAGACACCGAGAACAATTTCGAAAAGCTTTTGTCTTCCCTTATAGCTGCTAATGCCAACGCAATCACGACGCTGGAACCCGTGGTCTCAACAAGTTCCAAAACCGTCGACGTACCTGCCAGCACTGATGTCATCGAAGCACTCAGCACTGCAAGTTTGCTTACCTTGTCCGAAAACCCAAGCACCTCTAGTCCGCAGGAAACTTATATGGTTGATGATGCTTTGTCTACTTTGGATGATGAGTCTACCTACGATGTTGCTGTTGCGGAGACGTTGACTACTTCGACATCTTCAACCTCAACTACCACTCCATCAACCTCGGAGCTAGATAATGGCGCGACGTCCATTACCTTGGAAGACAAAATCATCGGGGAAACAGAATCTATCGCTGCTTCTGAAGCTACGGAATCTACGCAAGACACGGAGATTGTAGTAACCGATATTTTGACTAGCGATGAAATTACACAAGCCTCCGTCGATGAAGCTACTGATGTTAACGTGACTCAAGAGCCTGAGGTCACCAGTATCGCGACAAGTGAAGTCTCCGTTGAAGAGAAAACAGACGTTTTCCTGACTGAAATACCCGAGATAACTAGTATCGCGACAAGTGAAGTTTCCGTTGAAGAGACAACAGACGTTTTTCTGACTGAAATACCCGAGATAACTAGTATCGCGACAAGTGAAGTTTCCGTTGAAGAGACAACAGACGTTTTTCTGACTGAAATACCCGAGATAACTAGTATCGCGACAAGTGAAGTTTCCGTTGAAGAGACAACAGACGTTTTTCTGACTGAAATACCCGAGATAACTAGTATCGCGACAAGTGAAGTTTCCGTTGAAGAGACAACAGACTTTTTCCTGACTGAAATACCCGAGATAACTAGTATCGCGACAAGTGAAGTTTCCGTTGAAGAGACAACAGACGTTTTTCTGACTGAAATACCCGAGATAACTAGTATCGCGACAAGTGAAGTTTCCGTTGAAGAGACAACAGACGTTTTTCTGACTGAAATACCCGAGATAACTAGTATCGCGACAAGTGAGGTTTCCGTTGAAGAGACAACAGACTTTTTTCTGACTGTAACACCCGAGATAACTAGTATCGCGACAAGTGAAGTTTCCGTTGAAGAGACAACAGACGTTTTTCTGACTGAAATACCCGAGATCACCAGCGCTTCTGCAAGTGCTGTCTCTGCCATCTCAAAAGCGAGTTCAGGTATAGAAGTCAATACTGACTCAACCTCAGAATTTTTAGAGAACACTCTTTTGACTGAGACATCTTCGCCGTTGGTGAACACTATAACCTCCGAATTCTCTTATCCAAAAGAGTCTCTCAATTCAGATGCGAATTCTGAGACTACATCTCAAGTGACCGATGCATCTTCCGATACTTCTGTCTTGGAAGCCACAAAAACAACCAAGACAGATGATTTTACAAGCATTGTTTTGAGTTCTAGCTTGACTTCGGGTGCTTATATCACAACATCAATGGCTGAGCCAAGCTCTGTTAATATCAACTCAAACACAGAGTTGACTGCCTCATCTGTGATTACCACGGAGCTGTCCGTAAAGAGTTCTAGTGAATTTGCTTCCTATGCTGAATCTGAACTTACTAATGAGTCGACAATTTCTACTACGGTACCCTTGAGCTCCGACTTTGGTGGTGTGGCTTCCGTTAGTTCAGCTCTTGGGTCTTCAGACACGCTGATCATTTTTCCAACTTTAACATCAACTGCGATGAGCTCTGATCTCGGAGTTTCAACTGATGAGAATTCACTTTCTGGTACATCAGAGTTCACTTACACTTCACAAATCTCCACTTTACAACCAGTAAGTTCAGATATTGATGGGTTATCTTTGGAGAACTCACTTACTGATTTTTCGAAGACGATTGACAGCGTGACAACTTCGACTTCGGCATCGTTAAACACTGATCTTAGTTTTTCTGGACCCGAAAGCTCATCCACTCAAACATCGGATCCCGGTTACGTCGTTCCAACTTCAACGATGTCCGCTATCATTTCGACATTGGATTCTGCTGTCCCGGAAAGTTTCTCATCTTCATCTTCTACTGTTACAAAACCCGCCACTAGTTCAGCACTAGTTGGTTCGACTTTTCCAATTCCAAGTGAATCTTCTATTTTGTCAGGGGTTGAAACTTCTGCGTCTTTCACAGAGCCCCTGCAGTCACTGTTCTCAACAGATGTGGCGTTGACTACGAGCATTGAACTTTTATCGCTGTCGTCATATTCATTGATTCTGCTGTCTGCTAGTACTATCCCGGACTTTCAAACAGATCCATCATCAGTTGAAATTTCTCCCGCCACGAGCAGCATTGCAGAAGACAGCTCCATGAATGTCGGCAGCGCAATGCTGAATTCTCTTTCTGTCACTCCTACTTCCTCCGCTGGGTCGTCTCTTGTATATGCGTCTCCTGCTTCCCTGAAGTTGGAGCTGTCTGTGACATCCTTGTCCACTTCTGATCACTCTGCATCATTATCAAACCAGGATGTCACCACCAATGAACCACTGATAAGTAGCCCTTTCTCTTCCCTGACCGATGTGCCTGCTAATTATGTGTCAGACAACTCAACTGAGGAAGTCACCGCCATTGGCAGCTCAAGCAAAACCGATACTACTACTATGAACACCGCTATTGAATCCACCTGGACAGCGCTGGCCTCAGGACCAAATGCTTCTGGCGTGTCTTATACCCAGAGTGATTCACACTCGTCTTCTTTACTGAGCGCCTATATACAAGCATCTGATCGTTCCAGTCAATCAGTTATTCCGCAACTCTCGGTTCTGGCAACTGAGACTTTTTCTACCTTGTTCTATTCTTCAGATATGCTGTCAGAGGATGCACAGAGCACCTTCTCGAACAATTTTAATGTGGCCTCGTCCATATCCTTTACCACTACAGTCCTGGATGTATCCCATACAAGTCTGAATTCAATGGTATACGCTTCGTCGGCCTTGATAGAAGCAAGTATGAGTGTCTCTACACTGTCAGTGAAGACCGCCACAGATTCAGCCACAAAGCAGAATGCTTTTACTGATACTAAGAGTGCCACACTTGTCTTAACTGCCTCTTCAAATACTCAGACTTCTGTTATAACGCCTGTGGCTTCGAAGGCAAGCACAAATTCACTAAGGACTTCAAAGAGCAAGTGGGTTCCCACACTGATTTACACTGATACGAAAACTAGAACAACCAACAGTGCTCTGACCACACAGAGCGAAGACCAAGCGACGAAGACATCCGGACTACCTGCAGCAATCAACCCAGCGACGACTTCCACACCAGGAAGTAATTATGAAGTTGTCACTATCGGGTTTAAGGAAGAATTGAACTATCCTTTTGTGGTAAAAAGTTCTATATCCTCCGCCCAAATTTTTGAGTACTTGCCACAAGTTTTGACCTATGGATTTATCGACCAAGATTTATTTACGAATGTCACTGTGAAGAGAATCGTTCCGTATACTGCGAATAATGTTGATTACGTGATATCTGTGGCGGAAGTTTACTTTCCCGTGGACTACGTCACTAAATTGGAGCTGCTCGTGCAAACGGCCGGATCAAAGCTTTACAACAACCCTGACGACACCAGCAAAATCTTGGCAAACTTGATAGATTCGAGGATCCCCATCACGGGATTGACGGAAACTGTTCTGACGACAGACACCTCATCAAATGGAAATGGTTCGGTGGACACTGACAGCAGTACGACGAGTAGTCTGAAAGGCAGCGTGGTTGGTGGAGTAGTTGCAGGCGCGTCTATTGGTTCCATCGCTTATATGTGGTTGATGATGCTCTTGTTCAGGAGATTCAAGAAGAAGAAGAGCGTCGAGCTTCCACCCTCTGATACCGAGAGTGGACTTAACGTCGGGCCAACAAGCCCAAGCATGCTGAAATCCAGCCAACCCCGGCCGCCTATTTCGTACCCAGTCAATGCGCAGAACTCGCTAGGCTGGTCATTCTAGACTTTTTAATACTTTTGTTCACTTTAATGTCTCTGCGGCCGCAGGCCATGTGATATTGTTTATACCCTTATATCATTATTATGCAAACCCCTTAGATTCTGTTCCCCAGAAGTGTGTTTCACTGTACCTCTGCCACAAATGCGTGGAGTTGGTCGACCACGGCCCGGGAATCGTCGTCCAATGTTTCTTGGAGCTCCGCCACTAGTTCGTCGCCACGTGACAAGTTGTTCTCAAGCACGAAGTCGTAGATGAAATCGATCAACAAGTCCTCACGAATGCCCAAGAACTCCTCGACCAAACTGGCGATCTTCTCCTTGACAGAGGCCAAGCTCGCTTTGGAAAGAGATGCCACGACAATGCTGCTGGCAGTGGTGGTGGTAGTAGTAGTAGTAGTAGTGGTAGCAATGGCGGTGGTTTCTGGTCCGCTCTGGGAGTCTACCACCTTGACTGGAACAAACGCCGAAACCACTGAATGAGCAGATTCCTGGCTTTGCTGCTCTTCCGCGCGGTCTTGCTCGTCCAACGCCTCTTCGCGGGCACGTTCTTGGATGCGGACCCGTAGATACTCGCTGTGATTTGTATAATATAGACCGAACCTGTTCAGGGCAGCTGAGGAAATATCCAGGGACAGTGCAGGCCGGGATCCGGCGTCTATATCGGGCAATGCCTTGAAATCGTCCATGTACGCAAGCTTGTTTTCCACCAAGGTCTGCTCGTACATCCTGGCAGCATGGAGGCGCTCCACAAGGACAGCCTGCTCATGCTGCTCCAGCGCCTGTAGCTTGGCGTGCTCGACCATGTACTGCGCCTGAAGCTGTTTCTCGGTCTCGGCGGCCACGTGAGCCTCGTAATCCTTATCGCTAAGCGCATCAAGCGGATCGGGCACGTCGGACGCTCCAGTGCCAATACCAGAGCCAGTACCATGGATATCTTCGTGGGGCTGGAAGCCACTTTCAGGGACCGGGTCGTCACTAGTACGTGGCAGTATTGAATTAGAGGCGGGATCCTGCGCCGCGGACGCCCGGATACTCTCGAAGATCAGCGTGAGACGCAGCTTAGCCTTGCGGCGCTCGCGCTCGATTTCCTTCTTGCGGGCGTCGCGCTCGATCGTCAATACTTTGGCGCGGAACCGGATGATGTCCCGCACAATCAGCTCCTTGAGCTCCCGCGGGACCTCGACGAGCTCCAGGTTCTCCACCTTGTACGTTCGGTAGTACTGCATGGCTTCGTCAAGATCCTCGGTGCCGCTGCGCGCGGATCCGCTGCTGTAGAGTGATTTGTTGGCCATGAGTGTGGCGAATTCTGCGGTGGCGGGTGCGAGCAGCGCCAGGGCCACCAGCAGCGGGACGGCTGACGCCGCAAGCGTGCCGAGCATGTCGTCAAAGACGGCGGTGACGCCGCGGAAGACCTGCGGCACTTGTTCCTGTGCCCAGCGTGCCATCTGGATGCTCGGGAAGCGCACAAACACGCCGCGTGTGTCGTTGATGGACTCGGCCATGGCGGCAAATCGGACTGCGTTCGCGGCCTCGGCGGGCCAAGGCTGCAAGAGCATGGCAAGCGCTCGTGCCACGTATAGCGGCCGGAGCGCCGGAAAGTCTTGGAGGAAAACTGTGCAAACTTGCTCGAGTCGGTTCCGTGGTTGGAAGGACGCCATATCTACGTAACTTTGCGGGGTTTCCTCGGTCTTTGGGTCAGCCGGTGTTTCGGGGTTGGTGCCGGCAGAGGCACCGGCAGGGCCATGCACACGTGCACGGTCGGCGACACTGTGCTCGGGCATCTGCTGGTCATTCCGGGAAATGATCTCCCGCACATCGACGTCCATTTGCACGGGGACTTCGAGCACATGGGGCGGACTGGCTTGGGACGCTGCGGTTGGGTAGACGAGCGCAATTATGCGCCCGTGGTGGTCGCACGACGCTGTGAAGGGCGCCACTAGCTTGGTTTGCGTCATTCCAAGTAGAGTTTTGTGGGCAGGTGTGCTTTTTCTGTTGTGGGTATGAGTTGTTTGGTGGGCGATGGCGCTGGCGAGTGCACAAGTAGCGGGGCCCAAAGGGTAGAGCGGAGACGGCGCCGAGGCGTGCGCGCGCGTCCTATCAAGTTTAGGGCCGCGGCGTGTGCTGGGCCTGGGGCGCCAAAAGGATATGCTGGTGTTGTGACAGGGGTCTTGTCGTGCTGCATTTTCGTGGGCCATAGTTAAGCGGGCTGCAATTTAGTGGAAGGGCGCTTGGTTTCTGTGGACTTTAGCCGAGGAGTTTTGTGTATAAATCTGTAAACGAGCTAGGGTATATTGGCGCTAAAAGGTGCCTGCGAAGGGCGGCTCTGGAGCCAGGTCCTTCAAGTCCATATGTGCCTTGTACGAGCGCGCCCGCCGTGGAGGCAGTTGGGTCTATCGAGTTCCAAAACGTTTCGTACACATCGGATGTGTTTTTTTTTTTTTTTTCTTTCACGGACTTGCCCTAGAAGCATGAAACCTACTTGCACTTGACAGCCGCTGTTTTGATATACGACCAATCGATGGCTCAGCCGAAAGTTGCCTATATGATTCTGCTGGCGTAGCTATTGGGGGCACAAGTATACTGTGAGCTGGCCCTGGGTTCGCGCCGGGTCCGCAGCCCATTTTTTCTATGGGGCCCATCTATCCATGGAGCCTCTGCGACGCGCATATATATCTGGGGAAATGTATAAGTGACAACGACGAAACTGATATATGTCGACTCCTCAACATGAAGTGGGGGAGAATGCGCCGGGCTCGACTAGTAGTGCCCGTTGAAAACTTAAAAATAAATTAAGGAAAAGAGCAAGAAGAAGAAGAAGAAGAAGAAGAAGAAGAAGAAGAAGAAGATGATGAAGAAAAAGGAGAAGAAGAAGGAGAAGGAGAAAAAAAGAGGCATCTTGTGTGGAACTAGAGCCTGACTGTGCACTCAGTGTCACAGTATGTGGGAGTGGAATTGTCACTACTATGCTCACTATGGTACCCCCCCCCCGCCCCCTTCACCAATGGGTAGCATAAAGGTGCCACATGCCAGTGAAATAAATTAAATGGCAATTTCAAGTATGTGTATGAGAAATCCGTGTGCCTCGACCGCCCTGAAAACAGAGAACGTGGGGACGGGCTACTCAAACGCAGCATGGGGTTAGAGGACCAGTCTGTGATTACTTGTATTGTCCATATACAGTAGGATGCTTTTACTCTTTCGGAATCATTTCATGTAAATGCTGTAAATGCTGCAGCTGTCTGGGTTTCTGCACCTATGGGTGCTGGTACCTATATCAATATCGGGGTCCGAAATGGTCGAGCAACCACAACGATTGATAATGCATAAGTATCACGAGTACAGATAATACATAAGTATCACGAGTACACAGACTGAGGTATGGTTTGCATACGAACCTAAACAGGAAGAAGCGGGTCTTTTGAACAAAAGTGCCTTGTTTGGGACTGAATTGGAAACTGAAATTACCTTTTGCAAGACCGCATTGAAGTGGGCATGAAACATTTCGGATCTTGACGGAAGCATGCTTGACTCAACAGACCAGTTGAACCCGAAGAACATGGATGGGGGATGTCACCATCCTGCATCGGCCAACGGAGTGCTACGGGCTTCACGTGCATGAGGAGCAATGTCAGTCAAAGAAACAAGGGCAAACTTTTGATTGGGAATTCTTTGGTGCGCGAGAAATAGTATAGATTGGATTAGGGTATGGGTACTATTCACGCCGAGAGACAGAGACAGAGACAGACAGACAGAGACAGACAGAGAGAGAGAGAGAGGGAGAGAGAGAGAGAGAGAGAGAGGGAGAGGGAGGGAGAGAGCCCGGCCAATCTGAAGAAAAATGAAACCAAGATTACTTTTGAATTTGTACTTACGACAACATGTATGGATCAACTCTTACACTGGAGTAGTATTCGACCCAGCCAAACCACTGGTTGCAACAGGCCAGATATGTAATATAGAATGGTGAAAGAGAAATACGAACCTGGCACACTCCCCTTGATATATTGCAGTATGTATAATGTGGCATTACGTGTGAGTGAAACAGAGATGGTATCGATAATAGGTGGAGATAGTATCAGCTGGGTGTGCTGAGCTTGGCTCCAGCATTTTAGTCATTTGTTCCCTTGTGCGGTGAGACCATATGACAAGAAGAAATAGAGGGCAGGAAATGGGTGGGCCACAAAACCGCCAGGAATGGATCCTGACTAAAACAAATCACTCAGTGCTTAAATATCCGGGGTGTTTCTATACATCTACGGCAGTTTGAATGTCGATTGCCCATAGACAGGTTATGGCGAGGGAGGCAAAGAGCCGACCTTCCAATTCTGCCGGACAAAACACCGCAAATACTAGCCGCCATCTCCGGGCCGTCTACTGTGAAAAAAAAAAAAAAGAAACCAAAGAAAGTTCCTGGCCTCGCTCTTAGAATAATCACTACTGTCGTAAGTGTATCATGGAAACACCACGCCCATCTGCACTTGTCATTTAGAGCCGAGCCATGCTCGCCCAGGCGCGCGCGGCCGTCGTCATCGCAGGGCCAATATGTATATAAAGCCCCAATTCCCCACCACTATATTGATCTGGCTTCTCGCCGCACAGTTCCAGTAACCCGGCTCCGTCTTTTCAGCTCAAACCAGAAACTTCGGAGCA
>JAKTYP010000106.1:0-57680 GCA_030561945.1 Metschnikowia krissii
GGGGGGGGGGGGGGGAAGGTTTGGAGGGGGTACATCGCTGAATGCCCCTTGTCTAAGCGAGAGGCTGGAGTTGGGACGCCTGTGCCCGGCAATAATGATAAATGTTCGCAAGTTCATTTTTAGTATTCATTCTTGGATGTGCTGCATCATATATCCCATGGTGCGTAGCAGGAATGGATAAAAGATGGACACGCATTTGAAAGGAAGATTTCTACTTCAGCTTTTAATGGCACTACATAAAAAGAGATCGGGCACCAGCAGTCTGCTCCAGTCCCCGATAATTGTGGAGCTCTGCTGGTTTATATTTGACTAAGATAGAACACGTAGAATCTATGGCAAACAAACCATGCTTTTATGGCGCGGGAGCCAATATTGTGTAGGTAAGGTTGCCAGAAATCCGAAATCAGAACTCCAAATCTAAAATATGTGGTGTACGCCACCTCACTTTCTAAAACTAAAACCTCGCCCTCAGAATCTTTACCAACTACTTGCGCCCAAATGGCTTTTTTTTTCTTTTTTTTCTTCTTTTTTTCTGCCGTTTTTTTGCTCTTTTGCTGCTTCGCGCGTCGCGCGTGACCAAAACACCCAAACACGACCGTGTTCTGGGCCCTCTTATTGGCTGGCGAGCACACGTCTGCACATAATAACAGAATCGGATGCGCACGACCGTCGTCGAACCTCCCACCTCTCGACATCAACAGTTCCTCCTTCACACACACCTACTACTTTTATGTCCAGGACCTGACCTTGACAAACAAAACCCCATAGTTGTGCAGGACACAGGTTATATCCACACCCTTCGTTTTGCCCCAGTCTTCCGTTTCCCCAAGAACAAGTCTTTCAAGCGCCATTTAAGCCATTTTTGCCTAACCCCCGTCGCCTGTTTGCCCCTGAAAAGCATCTCGAGCTAGAAAAAAAAACACACGCACCCGCGAGTTTTTTTTTTGTTTCCCGCTTTTTTCCAACACCCCTCGGAGAATCGTAAACAAACAGTGACACGTCTTATTCCCAGTCGCCCACGCAGATTTAGGACACCAACGCGTATCTAGCTCCTTTTTTTCACCCACCTGAAAATGTCTGGACCCTCTACTTCCAACGAGCGGACCTCGGGCCAAGGCCACCTCCAGCACCCCCACCAACACCACCTCGGACAACCTCACCTTGGCCAACCGCACCCTGCATACCAGCAGATGGACCACACCGCCGCCGCTGCCATTGCGTTGGCCAATGGTCACGACTTCCCCAACCCGGTAGTCATGGGCCACCACGAGGACGAGAATGCCTACCACCGTGGTGCCATGAGTGCGGCTGCCGCGGCCCAGATGCAGCAGCAGCAAGTGTTACAGCAACAGGCGTTGCAGCAGCACCACCAGATGCAGCAGCACCACCAAATGCAACAGCACCATCAAATGCAGCAGCACCACCAGATGCAGCACATGCCGATGCAACAGCAACACCTCCCACCGCATCACCAGTTACAACAGCAGATGCACCAGCAACAGATGCCGCCTCACCAGCACCCCATGGGCATGCCCTCTGCTGGTATCGACTACGAAAATGGCGGCTTTCTCATCTCAAGACATGGTGAGGGCGACATCATCAAGACCTTCAACAGCAAGCAAGAGTTGGTGAAGTACGTCAAGAACGTGCTCAACGAAGAAGAGCAGTGCAAGATCGTGATCAATTCGTCCAAGCCAAAGGCGGTGTACTTCCAGTGCGAGAGATCCGGCTCTTTCAGAACAACCGTCAAGGATGCCACCAAGAGACAGAGAGTGGCATACACCAAAAGGTCCAAATGTGGCTACAGATTGGTCGCCAACTTGTACCCTCCTGAGAAGGACAAGTCCAAGAAAATTAAGAAGGACAACGAGTTTGACGGCTACGATGACGACAAGCGCGAGGCAGAGATGTGGATTTTGAGAATGATTCAGCCAGCGCACAACCACGCACCAGAGCCGAACTTCGCCATGATTGGTGGAAAGAAGAAGCGGGCGAAGTACACTAGAACCTTGGTAGAAAAGCCTTTGCATAGAAGCCAGGGCGCTGCAGCCGCTGCCGCGGCTGCCGCTGCCGCGGTGGGCTACCAGCCAGACATGCTCGATCACCAACATCTTCAGGCTCACCCTTACCAGCATCTCCAGCACCAGCAACAACAGCTCCATCCACATCTCCAGCACCCCGCGCATCACCCTCACCACCATCACGAGGAGGTTGCGCACCCATCAGTGCAAGATGTCGCTGTCATTGCGGCGATCGAGGCTGCACCAGGTAACCCATCGTTGCTGAACCCACCCGTAGACCCCAGTATCGACCCCTCGGTGGACCCAAACGTTGACCCCAGTGTACAACAACACGACCATGCCCATGGCCATGTCCACTAACCGTGTTAAAGACAGACGTGTATACTACTCCTTCTCAGTCTCTGCGCCACGGGTCTTTTTTGAAGCGCTAGACCGTATATACAATCGTCTGGCGCTGTCTGCGGCAGGGGCTGACTTTGCTTTTTTCTACTACCATATTCTTGTGGGGGAATACACCCTCACAGACTTGTTCTATGTTTGTATAATACCAATAAACAATTGTTAATTCTACAGGGTGCGACTTGCACGCCAAGTACGACATCTTATCTTAGGGAGAAGCGTTCGGAGGGCAGGGCGTATATTATTTCCAAGAGTGAGACAGATGCGCAACTGACTTACTCATTTTTTCACACTGATTGTGTTCGTGGCAGCAGGGGATGACTACGGTCCACTCATGTCTTATTGCATATCTGCTAAAACATTCTCAACGACAAACGAGACGTTCGAGAGGTGTATATACTTTGGTGGTGCCACTCTGGTCTATGAGATTCGGGATCCGGTATACAGCCACATGTAGGGCGAAACTCATCAGTTTCCCCCACAATCCACGGGTTTCCCTACGCTCCGTCTACGGATTATTTCTTTACCCCCTAAAAAAGCCAGTTACCCAAGCACTTGTGCTCAGTCTTTTGATAAATATTACTAAAAAAATTAAAGGCAAATTTCTGTCGACGAGCCGCCTAAACAGGAATTTTAGAACGGCAGCGTTTCAGACACCGATCATCACCTTCACCTTTGGCAGGTGCTCACAGGAAGTTGGGACGCACAAGGGCACCCAATAGTGTAGCCATAAGGGGTAGGGAGTCAAGGCACTTTTCAATAAGCGACCCATAATGACCAACAAAAAAAGCGCCCATCGCGGCAAAAATAAACGGAGAGGCAGGAAGCACAGCCGCGTACCCGCGCGCGTTACCCCGAGTCCTACAGAAGTGGCTCTGGGTGAGGCACCAGATATCAAAGGAGAGCAAAGAGGGGTGGGCGGACCTGTGGGCGTGGCACCGGTGGGCGATAACGTCACGTGCAACACCATAGAGAGGGCGCCTTTGGAAGAAGGACCTGTGGCAAGCTCCACCCCCATGTCCGCGGCAATCGGGGCACTGAAGCCGCCAGTCCCTAGCATCGAAAGTCTGGAAAGCATTCTGGGAGCCAGCTTTTCGGCGCTGGAGATCGAGCCGCAGACATTCCAAGAGGCGACGGAGACCACGCGGCTCATTCAGGGATCAGACCTAGAGAACGGCCATTTTGATAGAGGCGGAACAGGCGACCGGCGAAACAGTGTACTGGCAAACATTCTGCAAAGCATGCACCGGTTTTCACAGAATCGCAGGTGGTGCATGGCGACGTTCTATCTCTTGGCGTTGTGCGTGCTCATGCTCGTGCTCGTGTTTCTGGTGGACTTTGAGAAGTTGGTTTCCGAGGCGTTCTCTACAGACATCTTGAGCGTGGCAGTGCTTGGTGTGAACGATAATGGTGCGGCTGTGCATGTCACGGCGACTCTAGAAACGGACTATGGCGGTGTGGACAACCTGCTTCTACGATACGTTGTCAGAACAGCAGCCATGCTAGTGGGCGGCGTCACTGTGGTTCCAAAGGAACAGTGTCGTGTCTACGTTCGTACCCACCACACAGACAAAACACATTTCTTGGATATGTTTCCTCCAGAATTGGCAGTCGACTTGATCGATCGCCGCTTAAGCGAGATAGACTTTGTCAGCGACGCAGTGTTTGCTACTAACGGCACATCCCGTGTTCTAGAGACCATTTTGAGTCACAATTTTTCGGAACCGCTTCTGTTGGATGTGGAGATACAACTGGAGCCCACTATCAAGGGAAAATGGTTTACCGTTCTGTTGGGTCTCGCCAGCGTTTTTCAGACCATTGAGGTCTTTTCACACCAGTCTGGTTTCCCGCTTCAAGTCCGCGAGCTTGGTGTGACCGACAACGGAAGTGTCATTGACATTTCGTTTTCCTCTTCTTTAAGTCCGATACCCGTGCTGCTTCAACTCGGTCGGATTGAGTGGGATCTTGCCATTGCAGATTGCAATGCAGCACCTATAGCTGTGGGTAAATGGTACACCTCCAGCATTAGCTTTGACCCGAGCTCTGCCACAAATTTCATAGTCTCAGGCTCTGTACCAGAGATCCCCGCTCCTTTACTACATGTTTGCTCCGATGGCTTTACCCCTATAAACCGATTCGTGCGCCTGATAACGAATGATAAATTTATCACTGGGGTCGTGAGCGCAACACGCTCGGCTAAAAATGCGGACGCGTTACCTTCTTGGTTGTACGTGGCATTGACCCAAATGTCCGTTAATGGCTCAATACCCACACCAAATATGAACGGATACCCGGGAAAAATATCTAAAGTTGACTTCTCCCTTGATTCAAGTACCGTCATCGTTGAGACCATGGAGGACAAAGGCCTCGTGGTGCGGCTCGATGCGGAGACAGACATTGAGATAGATTCACCATCTTGCAGAGTAAGCTTTAGCGGTACCGCAACCAACATCCGGTCAAAGTTGCTCTTGTCGCAATTTGACGAAATTTTTCTAGAAGCACAAGTCTCTGAAATAGGCGATGCTCGCTTAGTTTCTCACTCCTCGGTACCAAATGTCATTTCATTTGAATGTCACAATGTATCGGCATGGTTTACTAAGCCAAGGCTTGCAGGTATGTTTTTCCAATCCATCTTGTTTGAGCAAGAGCTCAATATGCCCCAATGGTCCGTAGAAATTGGAGAGGTGACCCTTGATCTGCACTTGCTTTCTACTGAACTTAAAGACTTGCGCTTTCAGAGCGAATCAAAGTCAACTAGAACTTTTGACTCCACGAGACAGAACAATGCATCTTTTGTCGACTGGTTCTTGAAAGAGGCTCAGATTCTGACTGACCGAATTTTTTGTGTTTCATCCAGCCCGAGACATGCTGAGTTTTTGGTTGACTTCCAGATCACAAACCCATTGAATGCCTCTATGGCGATAATGAATGATGTTTTAACATTTGATTTAAAGTACAACGAAACAACTATTGCAATTATTCTGTTAGAGAATATACTGATTCCGAAGTCTGCAAAAAGAATAATGCTCACTGCTAACATGTCCATCTTCTACACAACCAATGCCCAGCGCGTGATGTTGGAAGACTTCATTAGCCATGTAATTTCTGGTTCGGAGAAAACGCATTTTGGCATAGTTGGCAGTTCAACCGGTTCTGATATTGAAGATACGGACCTATCCAAATTCTTACAAGAAATTGAAATCAAAGACATTATTCTTCCTGAGTTGAACTTTACGAAAAGTGGACGTTTTGAGAAGAACTTTAAAGCCTCAGAATCATCAAATACAAATACCAGGGCTGTCGATGTGAGAGACAATGAAACCAAAATGAGACAGAGTCCATTTTTGGTTGATGCAACTTTTCATTTGTGGACTTCAGAAATGGAGCTCACAGTGTTCAATCCAATATCTAATGTGGAAATTAAAGCACGAATCATCAGTTGCTTGGCTTCGTATAAGGGCGAAAACTTGGCACACGTAGAATGGTCAGAGCTCTTGTCAATTCCACCCGGGGTCCATGCCACACCTAGATTTCCGATAAAAATGGCCAATGGTATTGGCGCAGACACGTTGAGGAAGGCTCTCAATGGTGACTTGGCAGTTGATGTTGCGGCTGAGCTCAGTGCATCTGTGGATGAGTTTTCTACGGAGCTTATGTACCGTGGAACTGGTCTCAAGGCAAAAGTGAGAATTTGAGCTGCACTAGTTTCAGGAAAAGAACGTTTTCACTCAAAAAAAAACTTTTTATTGTAGATCACCAAAGGCACTAAAATTTAGGTACTCTGCTTTTACTAGTTAACAGATTGGACCGAATAAAGACGAATATATAAAAAGTACAATATTCTAATCTTTTATACGCAAACACTTCTAATTATTATACTTATAAGGTAATGAATTATCCACCGTCCGGTTTTTAATTTGATTCACCATGGATTATTGATGGGTTAAACGCTTGTTTTAGCTTCTTCAATTATATAATTATTTGTGTATAAGTCTCTTCCAGTACTCAGGACATGTAAGTGAGGACTCGTTTCCCATTTAATACCATTAGCCTCTGGTTCCAGAAGTTGCAATAAGTTAATTATATATTTTTGAAGAAGTGATAGGCAAAGAGAAAAAGGAAATGGTCATATAAAATTGATTGGAGGAAGTTTTGTGCTATATCACATCTACCAATATTGCTTTCGAAGAATCTGATATAGACCTATGTATTCTGTTCGGAAGATTGAGTAAGAAAAAAAAATCTATTAGTGAGATGCGCCCTTAAATTGCATTGATATTCAATTAAGTAATTTGACAAGTACAATGCTAAAGATTCGTGAGACAAAACTCCGCGTTCGTTTTGTGAATGTAGATATTATTCGTGTTTTCTTAATTTCTTTGTAAATCCGACTTATACTACTTTAATTATTTCGCAAAGAAAAATAATTTTGTCTCCAAAATTATCCATTTGTTTTTGTAAACAAAAATACCCCAATACTTCTTTTGATTTGGCGGAAATGAATACTCTGTACAAAAGGGTTCTCACGTATGCTGAGGTTACAATGTTTATGATGAAAAAAGCCCAAGCTAAACTTGTGACTCACTCAAAACGAGAGATTAAAAGAAAGTTTGATAATAAGGCAAGATATGAAGTTAAAGTTCAGGACCTCGAAAAGAACTTTGACACCGATACAAACCACGACAAAAAAGAACTCAGTCTGTCTGAAGTCTTGTCCCAGGTGGAGCTCGATTCAACAGCGAAAACAACGGCCATAAACTTTATTGAACATTCGGCGTTCAGTAAAGAGCTGTGCAAAAATCCAGAAATTGCCGAGGAAGAAAACATGGACCGAGACCCAACCAGGGAAATCCTCAAACTTCTCTTCCAAAATTCGCCACTAGACGATACCTGGGAGGCTAATGATTATACTTTTAACTATAGAGCCGAAATAGCTGGCAACTTGACTGCACATGATATTATAAAAGAACTGATCCTAAGTGGTGATGCCGAAATACCTACTGCTGAATTTGGAAAAGATACTGTTTATAATTCTGAGGCCGCCGCGACCAAGAATCATTTTTCTAGTGGTAGAAAGCAGATCCAGTTTGGAAACCAAGCAAAAACGACGGTTGGAGTCGATTCACTGGCCGAGAGTTCTCTTAACTCATTTTTAGTAAATTCCCAACCTGCATTTACACCATTGAGTCAGGCAAGGTTAGCATTAAAGATCCACGCGAGCTCGAAGATATTAATCAAGGATTCAGACGTCGGGAAGTTCTTGACTCACGGAATAGTTAAGACTTTGGTTCATAAGTACGAAAACATAAGTACGCAAACTCAAAAACAGCAAAATATTCATCGTGGCTTGAGGAATCTCTTGGCAGTTAATACAAAGCCAGTTTCTAAGGGGATAAACGCAATATCGAACAATGAAAAGGGGGTAAAGCAAGAAAAGAAAATGTTGATCACTCAAGACGTTGAGCAGGGTATTATGAATATTTTAAAGTTGGAAAAATCTAACTTTATTTTGCCTGGTACCTCACCAATGCTCACATCACTACCAGTTGTTTGTTCCACAGCAGGTAGACAGAATCTACAAACAGAAAATTCTTTCAAAGGATCCGCCAATATTGCTGCTGATGAAAAAGGCTCAGAAGAAGATAGATACTGCGAGAGTTTATCGAAGACCTACTCATCGAGAAAATACAAAGAGCTAAAATTTGATGGAGGTGAACCCACGAACGGCGATGAATTACACTCCTTTCAAGAAAATCTTTTAAATGGAAAACGAATTCCACACCATATTAGAACTGTCACAGAAAATCTGGATACTAGGACGGTCAAGATATCAAAGAATAACAAAAAGTTTAATTGGTCACCATTGAGGGTAAAATCCAAAATGGGAACTAAAGAAGATATCTATCTGTCCAAAAAGGAAAACACGGCGTACAAGAAAGAGAAGCAATTCCAGAAAAAAATAAAGAATGTTTTCGGAACGCAGAATAAATTGTGCCACGCCTTGGTCTGGTGCAAAAAGAATTTGATCCTGTTTACGAGACGCGAAGAAATCCAGTATTAGATAGATTACTAAAATCGTGGGAGGTTTTTTTCTTGTGGTAGAAATGATCAAATTTGCAGAAGTTAGAGCAGGGCAAGAGAATACTGCAAAATAATGGAAAATTCAACAAAACAAGGTTTCAACCAAAGTAAACATTGATGTGTGCACGGTTTTCAAAATATACACCGAAAGACATGCAAACATTGCCCACATGAGGTCCAATCTAAAAAAAAATGTTTTATAACACTTTTATTAGCTTCTTAACTATTTTGAAAATAATAGAATCTGTTTTTAGTTAAAAAGAGCCCACAAATTTCTCTTGCTTCGATCCAAAACGAAGATTGTAGATCTGCAAGAGTAGATTAATATTATCTACTTTTGTTTCTCTGTGGACTTTTGTGGAGAAAATACACTACTACAAGGGAGATTTGATATACGCATGTCCCAAAAACAATAGCAAAGAGTCAAAAGTCGGCAATAGGTTTTTTTTTGGTGATGTAGACCTTCCCAATGAAACAGAATTAGAAATTTATAATACTATATACGAAAAAGGGGTTTTCTAAAAAATAAATAACAGCTAGATGTGCCTGTTTCAAAGTTTGAATGTAAATGACTCGGGTCTGTATGTAAGTACGATACCCGTATCTGTATTTAGTCTCATGTTTAGTCTCATGTTTTTGAAATTTGTTTTGGGAAACAACATATTCAGCATAAACGGAAATTAGCATTGTCTAATAGTGTACCAGATGTACGTGTCTATAATATAATGCTATATAGTAAACTGTGTATATAATGACAAATGTCACTCTATATGAAGACCAAGTAAGTCCCCTGAATGAACACTCTTTTGTGTTTACTGGAAAAATTTAAACAGACAAGAAGCGAGCAGATAAACAATTAAAAAATTTAATTGATTAGCGAAAGCCTTAGTTGATGAAAGGTATAAATAGAGCTTGAACGCTCTTCGTCAAATACAACGAAACTTGATGATGAATTCCCAATATTTGCATACCTTTTGGGGATGCGCAACCTCAGGTGGCTGCGAAAAGCGTTATGTAGACCCGCGCCTATAAAAGACAATAGGAATTCCGCGGAAAGTTTGGAGTAGATTATGATATGGATATACGCTGGCGACAAACTCACGTCTGTTTCCAATCTCTTTCCTTCTTCCTACCGTTCATTAACTCACAAATTCGTCAATTCGATCATTTATTCTTTCGTGCATTCATAAATCATTACCATTTATCTTTTTTATTAATTGCAGACCAGAAGTGATTCTTTGTATTCAAAATAGTTAATATAAAAAGTGCTTATTTATTTTAGTGGGTGCTGTGTTGGCTGACAACGTGTGATTGCAGCCCAACACACAGGTGGACATCCAGACATCCAGACATCCAGACATCCAGACATCCAGACATCCAATGTGCGCGCTCTACCTTAAGCCATAAAAGTGACTGAATATTGACAATGTGCGATTTCGAGCGATTGCCGGCGCGCAATTAGCCGGAATTTTTTATTTCGCTTTCGGGCTATAATAAAAACATTAGAACAACGTGGAGACGAGCGAAGAAAAACAAAAAATTCTGGTTTATGCTGATAGCTGAGAGACAGGAATTCAAGGAGATACATCCTCTCAAAAATTTCTCGTGAAGAAGTCTTTTTTTAAGAAGTCCTTTTTGGACATTATTTGTAAGTGCGCGGGCGGCAAAACAAACACGGGACAAAAGTAAGGCCAGATCTGGCCAGCCTCCAGTAGCTCTCGGCCTCCCAGAAAAATATGCACCGCGCCCGCCCAAACATTGAGGATCCGCAAATGCTTCCGAGACCTACACATAGATACACCCGACTTCTAGATTCCACAATCGTCTCTCGTACAGTATACCCCATATGACAAGCCTTCCTTAGACCAATTCACGAACACTGTACAGAATACTTTCGATATACGGAATGGGACTATACTGGCTAATTCTTTTGTCTTTAACTAAACAAAAATTATCTATCCAAAAAAACAAGGAAAAAAAAAAGCCGTGCTGGGCCAGTGGGAATCCTGTATGGCCAGGCAAAGTTTATATTTACATTTCCTCAGAATAACCACCAGCCTGCACACGTAGGTATGGGGGCAGAGAGCAGAGAGCTCGTCACGTGCATCCGCCCTTGTTAACCTTCAACTTCTTCCCAAAACCACCCAAATCGGACTTGTCACTGCAACCTGGTCTAGGAAATCCAAAAAAAACAAACTTTCTTTCAAGGGACTTCCTCTTTTTTTATCCTTCAGAGTCCGTAGTTTGATCGGCGCACTATTGTTGCTGTGGACATGCGCTCACGTGATATATATTTACCCTTCGGTTCCATCGCCCTGCACAGAACTGCTGTGCGAACACCCCAATGCCATGGTCCTAAAAATAGGTGCGAGGCTCCTATTTTCTTCTCTCAACACCACTTCTCTTCAAAATGCACGGTTTCAAGGTCTCCTCATTGCTTGCCCTTGCTGCGGCACTCCCACAAGCTCTCGCAACGCCTCCAGCG
Organism: Metschnikowia krissii; assembly: GCA_030561945.1. Taxonomy (NCBI): domain Eukaryota; kingdom Fungi; phylum Ascomycota; class Pichiomycetes; order Serinales; family Metschnikowiaceae; genus Metschnikowia; species Metschnikowia krissii. The sequence continues at coordinate 10,987 of JAKTYP010000106.1, forward strand.
TGTTTGTTGGCGTGCGTGGCCCAGGTTGAAAAAGAGTCCTCGTGCTCTGGAATGAACGACTTGTCGTGTCTTTGCTCTGCCGAGTACACTGCCCTTGAGAGCTGCTTGGACCTGATCTGTCCCGACGGAAATGCAGACACCGCGAAAGACTCCCTTGCCGACACTTGCAGCGGTTACACATCGTCGCTGTCCGTGTTCTCGTCGTCCAGCTCCACCGTTGTGTCGTCCAGCTCCACCGTTGTGTCGTCCAGCTCCACCGTTGTGTCATCCAGTTCCACCGTTGTGTCGTCCAGCTCCACTGCTGTGTCATCTTCTGTCGTCGCCACTTCTTCTACTGTCGAGACATCGTCTGATGCCTCTGTTTCGAGTTCGTCTGTGGTGGGGTCCGTGGATATGTCCTCTGTGGCCTCCTCTGAACCCTCAACGACCGAGGTTGTCTCGTCGTCTGTGGGGACAACTAGCTCTGCTGCGCCTTCCGAGACGAGCTCTTCGCCAGTTATCTCTGTCAGTTTCACTGCAGGTGCCAACGGTGCCAAGTCTTTTGGCGCTGCTGCGCTTGTCGGTTTCGTGGGTGCCTTGTTGTAGGTGAATACCCCCGTGACCTAGAGTTTTCTCGCTAGATTACCGTAGCGCGCCCGAGGCCGGGCCTGCACGGCGTTGTTATATCAATAAAAAACATGGATTTAGAGTTTTCGTTTAAGTTGGTTGTCTTACGTAGCAATCGATGGCCATGCCTGTGACGTTAACGTCTGAGGTCGCTGGAAAGTCGCATAGACACATTGTCTTTTCATAATTCAGCTAGTGGTGGTCTCTAGATCGACAAAAGTAAGTGGGTGCTCAAAAAGAACTGGGGGCATGGACGTCGTTGCAGATAATAGTGGCTGATTACGTTCGCTTGGTTCGTGGATGGGCCAGGCACCATGTATTTTACTTCTGATATCTTTTGTTTTCTGAGCACAAACTTCCAGAAAGAATGAGGATCGAAGAAAACAGTTCGTAGGATTAGGAGAATCGGTAATTTCCTGAATTTGGCCATGGACGCAAAATTTGAAAAGGCACAATATACTCTGAAGCTAAAGACGTTCTATGATGGCAATCTCATGAGGCTTATTCAGCCAACGCCAGCTAATACGCATGTAAAGTTTCAGTACTTGAAAGGGGCACATAAATGCATATGCATAATATGATTATATGATAAGAATATATAACACGAATATATGATGTGAATGCACAAAACAAGGAATAAAGTACATACATACATAAAATAAACATGAATGCCAAATACACAAGATATATACATTTCATTAAATAATAAGATGAAAACGCATACATGGTTAGAAGACATAGTGAAATACGCAATATTCATACTAATATTCATACTTGGGTCCTGCCAGAAGTGTCCGGTCATTCGCGGGTCTATTTTTTTGACTCCTTTTCTAGGTGTACCTTATCAAATCTACACGTTAAAAAAGACGTTATCTCAGTCGTATTTTCTACCATCGTATTTGCACCTCATTTTTTTTGAACATCGCTATGAGATTCCACCTGCCAATCATCATAAAACTTCACGTGGCATCCGGGCACTTTCATGATTTCAAATCATTCATTTCTGCATTTGAAGCCATGAGGTGGTGCCCCCTCAATATCCATGTACATCAATGAACATAAATGTCATGGATAAATGTGATGCTAGTCCATAATGCGGCGCATTCGCTACTGGATAAATACATAAATACATAAATACAAAGAATAGCACATAGAGACCCAGTACTGTGTGCAAGACCACACTCCGCAATCGTATTCTACTGTTCTTGCCAGTGGCTTTTTTTTCTTTCTTTCGCTGCCGGCCTTATCTGGCCACGCGCCCGGAAAAGCCGTGTTTGTCCCCGGAAAAGCCGGCCGTAGTCCGCAGCCGTGCTACCCCATATAAAGCATACATCACCTGTCTTTCCCCCTTCATCCTTCACCAACACCCAGGCCAAACGACCGATTTTGCCTTGATCAACAACGCTTAAAACAAAAAAATTAAAGAAAACACGCTCTCCCGCTCCTATACAAACATCCCACACCCGTGCATCTTTCTTTCTGTGGCGTCTCACCTCGATCCACCCTGTCAAAAAGAATCATCGGTTTGCGGAAAGATGAGCCCGGCGCCATCAACACCCTACACCCTCTACCACGCGACAGTGGTACATACTCCCGAGCTCGGACACCTCGAGGTGTTGCCTGGGGCGTTGGTGGGCGTCGACGGCGACGGAAAAATCGACTTTTTTGACACGTTTGATGCTGCCCAGAAGGCCGTCCACGGGTCAGCTCCGGCGTACTTCGAGGCGACGACCGGGCAGCTCGAGTACGTATTTGTAGACTACTCGAAGAACCCGTGCACATTTCTCTTTCCTGGATTTGTGGACACACATATCCACGCGTCGCAGTACCCGAACGTCGGGATAGGCTCGGAGTTGCCATTGCTTGAGTGGCTCAAGGACTACACCTTTGCACTTGAGCGGCGGTTCTGTGGCGGAAACGATCAGTCGCTTGCGTTCGCAAGAGAGGTCTACACGCGGGCCATTGACAAAACGTTGGCCGGTGGCACGACGTGCGCGTCGTACTTCACCACGGTGGACACCAAGACCACCAAGTTATTTGCATCCATTCTTGCGGAGAAAGGCCAGCGTGGAATGGTAGGCAAGGTCTGCATGGACCATAACCCCGCGTGGCCCGCCTACGCCGAGCCCGTGCCCGAGTGTCTAGGCGGCATGGCCGAGCTCATTGCCCATTGCCGCAAACTCAACGCGCAGCGCCTGCCGCCTATGGTGCAACCCATAGTCACACCGCGGTTTGCGCCCGTGTGTCTGCGCGAGCTTATGCGGGAGTTGGGCCTGCTTGCCCGCGTACACGAACTTCCGGTGCAGACGCACATCTCAGAAAACACTGACGAGATCCGGTTGGTTCGGGAGACGTTCCCGGAGTGTGACAGCTACGCGGGTGTCTATGATGCACACGGCTTGCTTGGGCCAGGGACAATCTTGGCGCATGCGGTGCACTTGGACCCCGCGGAACGCAGCATCATCCGGCAGAAACAATGCTCCATCAGCCACTGCCCGACGTCGAACTCATTCATCACCAGCGGCGAGGCGCCCGTACGCGAGTACTTATACGAGGACGGCATCAACGTGTCTTTGGGCACGGATCTCTCGGGTGGCCACGAGCAGTCCATCCTCGGCGTGGCCAAAAACCTGGTTCTTGTGTCGCACCACTTGTCGATGGATAGCACCAAGGATCACAAGATCGGCGTGGCCGATGCCCTCTACATGGCAACAATGGGCGGTGCAAGGGCGTGCAATCTTGGCCAGAGCATCGGCAGCTTTGCCAGGGGGAAGCACTTCGACGTGCAGCTCATTGATGTGCGCAGTGGTAACTCCAACATCGACGTCTTTGATTTCCAGATACCGGTTGTGGGCCAGCCCGACTACGAGAAGAAGTTGGTGCTGTTGGTACACAAGTGGGTGTTTTCAGGTGACGATAGGAACTGCGTCAAGGTGTGGTGCGCCGGCCGCTTGGTGGTGGACAAGGCGGACCCTTGGATTTATTTATAGCCGGGCCAGGGCTGCAATGGGAGGAGAGGGTGGTCTTACAAGATCATACCTGTTCCGTACAGGCGATAGTTAACACCCCCCATCTCTACAAAATTCCCAAGGCTTTACCTTCCTGTTGCGTGTTTTTGTTCTTGAACACAGGTACATCCACGTAGAGACTTGGTGCGGTATTGGTGTCCGTTTTTACTGGATCTTATTACTTAGAAAATCACATACATAAATACATACATACGCATAAACACACAAACACACACACATATATATTAGACTAAGCGTAGCTGATTAACTCGTGGCAGACGGGCACTGTATTGCTGTACATAGTATGCTCCGATGGCTGCATGGATGCCAATCATTCTGCCTCTCTATATGTATGTACATATTGGCATTTTTTTTTTCCTTCATGTTACGGCCCGAATATATCACATATGTCATGTCCAGAATTTACCTGCCATGACTTCGTTATTGTACTATTACGCAGATGCATATTCACGAAACGTACTTGTTTCAATCACTAGTCCACTTGGATTACCCTTTTGGATCGAAAAAAAGTATCAATTGCCCTGCATTCAAAACTCAGTAGGGTATATTTTAGAAACCGCAAAATGCCTGGTTCTTCATAAGATGTCAAAGTCCACAGGTAGCAGTTCCATTGCATCAAGTCGTGTCGGTATACATTGCCAAAACTGCATGGGGGATACACCCGCTATAAACAGTGAAATCATTTTTAAACCTGGCCATTGTCAAGAGAAAAATCACAATCAAAATTCATTGATGCTTTATTATGGGACCTGTTACCTTGCTATAGTATGTCTACTGAGCCATGCAAGAACATGGCCAAGACCGGGCCAAGAATCAGGAGTACATTCATCAAAAGCCTTGTTTGTGTAAGCAAGAAGTCTGCTGATATGTTTCTGGTTAGGAAACTAATTTTTGGGTGAAAAATGCCTTGTGAGATTGTCTGCCCAGAAGTAGCAAATTTAGATTGTCGAATGTAATACAAAAGCTGTCAGCCCAGCGCACGGGCTACAGATATCGAGCTCACGAAGGGAAGATAGAAGAAAAAGAGAACACAAGACCGAAACAGAAAAAATACAACAAGATGGGGGCAAAAAGAAAAAAGAAATACACATAATTTAATGGGCTCTTTCAGGGCATCTCCGTGGTCATGAGTAGCCCAACTTATATTGGCACATCAACTCTTAGAAGATACATAACCCTGGCGCTTGTACCTGCCGCGCCGTGAAGTGGTAAAGTATAACTTGCGCGCGTGAAATGCATATAATTACAAAACGAGTCGCTGATTGGGCCACATGCAACTCTATTGTACAGCTGCAAGGCTTAAATGGCGGATCTTAGCCGCATGCACCCTTTGGCAGGACGAAAGAAAATAAAGACCGACGAACCATGGGCTGTGCGGGAAATTTGATGGCTTGGCCATCGAGAGCTATTATCACTTTGGTATACCCTGTACTCATAAAACACAACCACCACAGCATCCATGTAGTTTTTTTTTTCTCAATTTCAAGTTTCGTTGAATTTTTATGTTCACGCATAGAATATGTCATGTCAATCTAACATTCCGTCTTACCGACTTCCTCGCACATATTGCCGTTACGACTCCCTGAGCATTGCCTGAAAGGGCGACAAACACGAGCGCAAGAGGCTTAGAAAACAGTATAGCTAAACAAAAAAAAAAATCTCCAGAAGACCCCTGAAATAACAAACCACAAAAAATAACAACCACAACAACAAACAACCCAAAAGAAGGGTTCATCCCGTTTAAAATTTGAAGGTGTGACTTAACCGAGCGTTCAGAGAAGTTATACTTCTGCGTATTCTTACTCCATTCTCCACAACAGCGGATATCACATCCCTGTTTTCGGACCAGCCCAAGGCAAGACCAACACTCTAATTCCCGTATTTCTACCCCACCGGTCTTGTGCTTATATTTGTATCCTGCTAGCATAATTTTTTAAGCCCTTTTCAACGCTGCCATTACAGCCGCCCTGACTTACCCGCGGATAAAGCGGTTTTTTTTTTGTTTTTACAGCTAAACCCCGGGTGGCGCACGCGAACAAAAAGAGGACCAAAAAATAAATAACCAACCAAACAAAACACCCTGACCGCAGCAGATCTGGCGGCACCGCGAATATCTTTTATCTTACCACACAGTGGGGCTCACCGAGAAATATACGCCGAGCACGACACGCCCAGAAAAAAATATAACCACCCATACAACAAAGCGCGTGATCCAAACAAAAGGCCGGTTACAATAGCAGACATTGTCTTACGTCAGATATACCTTTGCAGCACGCACACGCACAGAACATGAGGTTTTTGCTGTCGTCGCCCCAAAAATCGCAGCTGCTGAAGCAGCTGCTGAAATTGCTGCCGCACAGTTCCGTGCTGGGTAACCTGCCAACTGGAGACTCGGCGCTGGAACTGGTGTCGCCTGAGCTCGTGCCAATCGTCACCTTGCTCTCGGCACAGACCCACCGCCGGTATCACGAAGGCACATTCATGCTCTACAGTGACTTGAATGGGGACGGTAACCCTGCGGAACGCGAGTGGAAGGAAGTTTATGGCATTCTTACCGGTAACCAGCTTGCGTACTGGGACGCTGCCAGCTTGGCTCGCTTCAAGGACTCACCCGAACAGTTGCTCCAGAAGAGCAGCAAGCCTAACTACTTAAATTTCACCGATGCCGTGTTTAACGCCATGAAAGTACTTCCTGCCGCGAAACTCCAGCTCGAGAATGTTTTGGTGGTGCTGACCACGCTCAAGAACAGGTTCATTCTTCAGTTCCGCACGTTCTCTCAGCTCCAGGACTGGACTGTCGCTCTCCGTCTAGCCTACTTCGAATACCTGGCTCTTCAAGAGGCTTACACAGGTGCACTCTTGTCAGCACGTGGTCTGCGCCTCTCGGATATCCGCACAGTCTTGTCCCCACAGCGCTTCAACCACGAGGACTGGGTCAAGATCAGATACGGCTCCGGTATGGCATGGAAACGCTGTTACGCTGTGATTGAGCCCAGTCAGATTAAAAAGAAGCAGTTTACTCCGGGTCGTGTTTTGCTTTTTGAGTCAGAGAATACAAAGAAAAAGTCTTTGATTGGAATTATTATGGCAGCCACGCTGGTCTCGGCCGTGTACCCGCAACTGTCTTTCTTTATTGATAAGAGTACAATTATGAAACTTGATGGCCAAATGAATTTTAAGCCCCAATCTTTGAAACCAAACAAGAAGGACCATGCGAATTGTCAAGAGACCTCACTTTTCATCATGCCAGAACAGCACTCGGCCGTTCCGGGTTTCGACACGTTGATTCGTTTCTTAATCCCCCTCTATGATGCATTTGGGTTGTATGGTCGCCCGCAGCGCTTAAAGGCTGATCGCGTCGACCCTGATTCCTTGATATTTGGTCTTCCAACTCTTCCCCGCGTACATTACCTTGCCTTTGAAGACTTGAATGGTATCAGATCCGCCCCACAGTTTTTGACTTTTAATGCTGAAAATTGGAAGCAGAATATCAAATCTGTTTTGCTGCTGAAAATGGCACATGGATACGAGGGTTGCGGCTCTTCACGCGGTCTTTCTGGCGCAGCAAATTCCTTGGACAGTCCCCGCTTAGACACCCCGAAATCATCATACACTGCTTCCTCTGTGAGCATACTGCAACAACCTTCTGTTCAACAAATAAATGCTAGAAAAGTTTCCGTGCCTGCATCTGACTCAAGAGAGCAATTTCTTGGAAATAACAGTCTGAAGCATTCAGCGGTTTCGGATCAACAAACCAGATCAGGCTCCACTGCAATTAATGGATCGCGCTCGCAACTTCCGGCTAGTGCTTTGAGAGAGGTAAAACCGACACAATCAAACAGAAATATGAACAATTTGGAAATAGAGACTTCTAATGGTCTTCGCGAATCTATTCAGTTGGCTGATATCTATCACAAATACTCCACTATCGAGACACCTTCAGACAGATTTAATGATCGCAACGTAGTGTTGAATGGAAGTGCCGAGGAGATAGACGAAAATGTGTTGCCTTCATTAATGAGAAGAACCTCGTTAATTAATGGTCCATATCCAACAAGTGAAAGACATTTATTTGAAAGTGAGAGTGACGAAAGTGATATTGATGAACTGGACGAGGAGGATCGTGTGAAGGACCAGCAAATATTCTCAGGTAGCGTGGGAAAAGACAGCGCACAAGCTGGCTTGTTAGCAGTGCCGAAATCGTTTGAACAGAAAAATCTGAGCTACTCTTCTATGCCATCACCGATGTCACAATACAATGAGTTCAACAAACAATTTTCGAAAAGTGTTCAGCAAAAAAGTGCTTCAAGGCTGCAATTCAATAATGCCGATTACGTTAAAGGCGAGTCTGATGGTGATAATTTTGAGTACTCAAATGATTCTTCTTCACCAACTGCACCTATGAGTGGGTCAAACTACTCTAGTAAATCACTGGTGCAATCTCAACAGCTTCCTCAAATCCAGCAACTTCTGCTGTTGCATTCGACAAAACATCACAACACGGAGCCTTTGACGCCTTCTCTGGGGAAAACGTTTGACACTCATTATGACACAGGTATGACCGTAAATTCCATACCAGAAACATCTGTACAGAAGTCTAAAGGAGTAAAGAACTTGAATGTCAACTTGAATACTCAAAGCAATGGATACAATGACGCTCAGTATTTTAGTCCATCAACATCGTCACAGAGTCAAGAGTCAAGAGGTTATGCTAATTTGAGGGGAAACGTTGTGCAAAATACTTCGGATAATCGGCGTCAAATGCCTAATCAAGATTTTAAGCCTCAGCAATATCAGCAAAGTTATCAAAGGCAACAACCAGCACAACAAGGACAAAAATCTTATGATACCCATTCAAATACGCAGCTCTATAATCAGGGTTCTCATCCTCAACAAAAGCTACCTCAACAACAATTTCAGCAAGTGCATTCACAAGCACAACTGCAGAATCAAGTACACCGCAAGCCTCCTCTATATGTGAATCCAAATGCGGTTCCCCCTTCCCATCATAAACATTATCAACAAGAGCTGATACAACATGTAAAACAAAATCATCCATCAAGAAACCAAGTACCCCAAGCTTACTACGACAAAAGAAATGCAGCACAACATCAACACCAACCCACAACTCCTCGAGGCGGAAATGGGCAGATGGGTCATGGTCAGTTTTATGGAAATACAAACAATCCTAATTATGGAGGTCCCTCGCAGAAAATGCCAGCCATGCATCCGCAGGGAGGATACTCTCAGAACAAGCACCAAGTGGCATCGTACCAAGGCGGACCAGCACTGCAAGTCAAGGTTGAGCAGAAAATGCAGTCGAATACATATACCTCTAGGAGTATGAACATGGAACATAACCAGACAATAGACCAAGGATTTCCGATAAACAAACAATCAATGCCACAAATAAACCAAATGGGACCTTCGAATACAAGCAGGATGACACCGCAAACAATATCTTCACCGAAAAATCAGATGCTACCTCCGCGTCCGCAGGTACAGCCGCTGCAGAGTACTCTGGCCATCAGGTCATACGGAGATGAGCTGTACCAGTACCAAGTGCAACCTACTTTTCAGACGGGCCACCGCACACAGCAGCAATATCAGCCTGCGATGCAGCGCCCAAGTGTGCCCCAGATTGATCCGCGGTATCAACACCAGCAGACTAATGGGGATTACATGAGGCAATACTGATAATGTAACATAGCAATCACTACATATGTACTATAGGGGAGAGATAACTCTAAACCCAGCAGCCTTCTTCTGTATTTTTATAAATTCATCGTTTCTATATTCTTGCTTGTGCTCACGTTAGTTCAACCTGTTCTTTGCCCATGATCCTCTTTATACACATGAGTGGGATCATGCCCACTTCACCGGTTTCAAATAACTTCACGGCAGCCCACCCGTCCGAGTGGTGTTCGACAATGGAAACCTTTTCACCGATGCACACTGAAAGTTCATCACCTAATCGCCGGGCATATGACTTTATCACAACGTATACCAGCTCGGGCACTGCACGCACCACAGACGCTCTTCGCTCTGGGAAATTTGTTTCTGGAATATCACTTTTTTTGGGCACATCATGCGTTATGAAGGGTGGTTTGGGTAATTGCTTTTCGTGTTTCTCATTAACCTCGTATTTGTTTGACAGTAAGTGAAACCTGCGCAAGAAAATAGGTGACTTGAATTCGAGAGGAGATTCTGGCATATTAATTAGTCGGCTGATTCTTCTCAAGAAGTTTGGTTTTTGAGCCGCCGGCTCGGGTATTTTGGGGACGGGTTGACGGTCTTCATAGGAGGGCTCAAACCCCCGTTCGAGGTCAGATGACAGGTACACGCTGGAGGTGGATTGTATTTCGTTGGGTTTCGTGGTTGCTTCCTTGGGAAGTTTGAAAGTAAGGGTTTCTGGAGACTCTTTGTCCATTCTTTTTCGAAAAAAAATCAAGATTAACACCACTAGGCCAAAGATGCAAACAGTGGCTATGGGAATGCCAATGGCTAGGCCCAAACGTGTGCTTGACAGCAGCGTCGGGCTAAGCAACAGTGATATTGGTGTATCCAGTGTAAGACTGACGGGCATTGTTTTCAAGGATACAGTGGTCAGGGCCAGGGAAACCAGAGTCGTTGCCTGGCTTGTAATCGCACTTGGGGTCGCAAAGAGGACGCTCAGGGCGACCATTCCCAGTGAAACAGGAGCAATAGTACCAGGTTTACCATGGTCAAAAGAAGGTGGAGCTGACGTGGTACTCGAGTCGATATTGGTGGTAACAGTTTTCACGATAGTGATGGTCAGCTCGGGCAAGAGTTCCGCAGCAGTGGCAGCGGGGATTTTATTGGAAGATGAAGAAAGCACGTGTGTGATCACCATTACTGTAGTGGGCACGATTGCGTCATGCTGGATTTCATGGATTGGTTTAAAGGGAAAATTCATTTGGTATGTTCTGAATGAAGCAGTTGGTGTCACGTTATTAGGGCTATTACTATTCGGTGTGCAGGGAGGTGTGCTTGGGGGTTTTTGCAGCTACTGGTATTTTGCTGCTGTGCTTGTTCTGGGCTGCGCGGGTTGGGTGGATTGATACCGGGGTGGTATGAACAAACTGTTCTTGCAAAATATTCCGCATAAATTTTTTGTCTCCACAAACGAACGCATATAAGTATTTCTAGCAATCAGGGGCTGTGCCAGCTCGCTGTAGCACAATTGTTTCCAGACATATCTCGGATAAGCGTTTTGTGGGAGACCTGAAACACGGCCGGACTCATACTGTGGTGCCGCACATCAGCATTAGTTCATATAGCCGCGCGTCATGTTTGAAAAGTGCAACGGGTTCTTGTTTCACAGGCGTCCGTACACCAAAAAATCAAGATTTCAAGTGTCTTAGACACTGTTTAAAGAGGTCATTCAATTTGAGGACTGGTTCCAGCCTATGTTAGGGGGGGGGCAGAAAGAAGGCTCTAAACAGCTTCTATTTTCAAAATCCCTTCAGCATGTTCCAAGTTATAGTACAGAAGGCTAAGTAGCCGTTGGGCCATGCCGGTTTGACCTACTAAATTGGACACATTGAAGCGATCAGGCCAAGTCTACCAAATAATTCAATTTTACCAAATCAAATCTTTGATCAAGTAAAAGGAAAAAGTTATCGTGGTAGCGGGTTAACGAGTGACGCTTAAAAAAGATGTTCGCAGTAGTTTTATGGGCCCGCTGACCTGGAAAGCACGGTATTCTTATATAGATATAACGAGGGCTTGCGCGTCTGATTTGCAACCATTTTGTACATTATCACTATTACTACTGCTACTTTTTTGCTAGTACATATCGAATATGCTACTTTTTTGCGAGCACATATTAAATATGCTTTTTGTTTGTAGGAGCTTATATCAAAGCGATGTGTTGCTGGATGAACCTGGAAAGCATAGAATTCATCTCAAACCTTGTTGAAATAATTTTATTTTTGGTTCATTTAACCTTGATTTTAGCTTGAGATTTGTAATTAGAATACCCCACTTTTTATCATTTGATTTACTAGAAGTTTTTCAGAAACATAAGAGTTTCGTATTTTATTTTGTTCAAGCCTTAAAATTTCTCTTACGGGGTCAATATTTCACAATTGTTATTGCGATAATTTTCTGAAATATTATTACCTTTGTAGACAAATGAATATAAGTTTATAGGACAATAAACCTAGTTTTAGAATCAAATTTCGATACACTTGCAAAAAAAAAGCTATACTCTCGCGATTCCTTCAAAAGGCATTTATTATAAGCTTTATCTTTACTTTTCCCTCAAAAAAACTATCTCTTTCGACTCTTCAAGTTAAAAAAATAAAATGTGTTTGTCTATCAAGTTTATTTAAAACTTTTTTTATGTGAGAAGAATCTATTTTCAGTATGATCCAAAATTGTCATATTAAAATAAACATACATTCAGTTGAATTCGTTGTTGTCTACTAAATATTAGTTACATTGTTTTGAGTTCCAAAAGTGTACAACCAAAATGTTTGTTACTCAAAGTGGCTCGATTTTAAGAAAGACTAAAGATGAAAACCTGAAAATAGAAGACTCGAAAAATAAAAAAAAAATACTACACATCTTGGAGTTAAGGCGTGCTCAAAAAATATAGAGTAAATATGAGCCAAGCAGTTGGTCCTTGGTCTTGCCAACAAGATAAACCGAAAACTTGGGTCCAAGTATCTTTTGTTGATAAAAATTTAGTTACTGAATGGACATTACAAGAAATGATTCCCACGTTGTTTCATATTACAAAAACATGATATAACGCTTGGGACAAACTGTTTGCCTGGATAGAGTGGAACTCCGGGTGTTTGGAAAATATTGATGGCTTCTCAAAATTCCAGAAATATTGCGAAAAACATTGTTTTCTTAGACTATCTCTTCTTAGTCTTCTAATAATATTCTTTCTAGGACTGTTTTCCATTCAGGTGCAGTATCAAATTTGTCCGAAGATGGGAAGCTATACCCTTTTTTATATCCATAGAAGCACTAAAGAACCTTGATAACGATATTCCAATCAAAAAAATGAGAGAAAAGTGATAGATTTATGTGAATATATATTCCAAGGAAAAAAAAATACCGGAAAGGAAGTGAAATACAAGTTACCGTAAAGCCAATGAAGAAACAACACGCACATACGTATTGATTATAACAATAGTTTTAATCCGACCCCTTTCTTGAAAATTTCATACACTTAGAGCGGATTAGGTTTTTAAATATTAATAATACAAATTTTTCGAATTATGACTGCGTTCTTATGGACCATATAAAAAGCAATCATTCAAACAAAAGTGGACACTATTCACATACATATTGAAGTGCGAACAGAGATAGATACAACTTTAACATGGGCAACATCCTTGACAAAAGGCCTATAATTCATTACAGGAGCCCTACGAACTCATGTCTAACTGATGCATTTGCAATAGATGCAAAAATTTTCAGCGACCCTTCCATTGGTAGCAAACGAGCAAGCAACTATAATAAGAAGAAAAAAGAGCATCATATGAGAAAACTTTCAAGGATTTACGATACTTTTAGTCACTTTTAGTTAATATGTGGCAGCTCACAAGTTATTAAAAACCCAATGTATTAATTTGGTCATAGTGCAAGATATTTATGGAATACAAGTGCATGGAAACACAGAACAAACTTGACATGTGAGTCGATGCGACTATGTCATCTAATGGCATCTGGTATGGCCTCTATTAATATTAATATTGTTCATATTACTAGTATCACCAATTTTGAAACAATTAGATAAGATTACTCAAGTGCTAGATTTCAGGTGCAAGGATTCTATTTTTGTAAAAACTGGCATTTTTTCACTCAATGACTTTTTCCAAATCAGTCATTGGCAGACTTTTAGATTCCAAGTCTATACATTTGTACTGTATGGAATCCCGGAAGAAATAAAAGAATTTATTGCCAATTGAGTGGAATGGAATATCTAGGCAGTAGAAACTCTTAATGATGGTGGCTCATATTTGAGACAGAATACATGGCATCGGGTGCCTACGGCAGAAACACTGATTATACACCAAGCCGGATCGAGGAAAAAGACAGCGATGTGCAAAAGAGCCACTCAGAACACAGGTCAACGGGAAATCAACATTTGATATTAAAGATGTATATACTGGAATCGCAACTCCTTCATTTGGAATGCCACTGCTTCATCAGGATTCAGTCTAGACATTTTGGAAGATGGCACACGGACAAGCTCCAGTGTCGAGGCTACGCTGGTTGTCCTTACTGCACGCATATACCCTCAGCTATTGAACATCCTTCATATATTCTTCTAAGACTCTAAAATTAAAGCGGCAAGGCCTTGTCGTCCTCATCACCCAAGACTTCGTTGGCACGCAGCGAAGTCACGCGATGGAAGTATTTGTGGTATACCGTGTATGCAATGGTGCAACCGAGAAGCCCACCCAGAAAAATATCCACGAAATGATGCCTGTAGTCTTGCACGCGCGATAACGCCACATATGCTGCAAGCATAAGCGGTGCTCCCGCAAGCACATGGAGGTGCATATCGCGGGGCTTATGCGCAAGCTGGAACTGGCCATATAGCCACATGGCCAAGTAAAGAAAGGCGCTAAAGGATATCGATGAGTGGCCTGATGGTGTAGACCGCATACCATCCGCGAGCACCCTCAGTCCTAGCGGAGCCGTGCACACCGAGATGTCGACAAAAATGTCGTCTGGTGTGCCTTCTTCGGCCCCACATCTGGCCAAGAAGTCTGGCCTAGGCCGGCCAACCCAGCACTTGAGAATGTCTGTTACCACGCCATCGGTGGATACAGTGAGTGCAAGTCCCAAGAGGGAGACCTGGAGCACGTGCCAAGCGTGGCTCTTTGTGGTGGAGTGCTTAGAAAATGTGACCACTGCGATGACTAGCGCAGGCAACGCCGTGGCTAGAACGAGGCATGTTACGCCAGGCACGCGCTCGTGCACAGCAAACGGATGCTGGAGCGTGGGGTCGTTTAGCTTGAATTGCCGGTTGAAGGGCATAGCGTTTTCTGCCACCAAAAAGAAATAGGCAAATATAGCTGCGGTCGTAAGCCAGTCTGGTACATACCGACGGAACAGACTCAGCTGGAAATACGTGGTGGCGTACATTTTTCTGTGCGTCCGTGGGTAGGTCAAACGTAGTGTGTTGAAGAGTTGGCCTGGCAATGTTTTGTTAGTTCGCGCGCCTTTATCATCGCAGTCAATGTGCAAGGCTCAATCAAATGGCACCGTCTGCCTGTCGAAATTTATGCCGGATTCAAAGTTCATCCTTGTTTATTTGCATCGCGCGCTATGATAAGAGAAAATATTCGCGAGCAAGAAGGGTAGGGTTTCTTTGTGTGGAGCTTGGTCAGTTGTGTACGGTAAAAAGTCTTTCAACATGACTGTGGTTGTGTTTCTAGTAGTGAAAGTAGTAGTGAGTCATACATTATTAGTTTGGCTTCTTTTTTTTTTTTCTTTTTTTATTTTGGGCGGTTGCACTTCCTGCACCCGCTTACCAAAGTCTATTGTTTCTATTACGCGAATGTCTGTTGGGACTCCGCAGCCATCTGTGGCAGTATCCACTGCTCCCTTTTTCTTTTGCGTTTTGTGTTACGGGAACATCCTGCGATATTCCATTATTTCACTGAATTTGTTTTTGTTGTGTTTTGTTTTGACGTTACTTTGGCCTTACTTCTTGCCATATTCTAGGCCCGCTTGCGATGCGCGGTTCATCTAATGCTGCCGGCTCTCACCAAAGGGATCAAAATTGGGCTGAATCAGATAGGATCGACGACGAGCATCCAGTGACATACCCACACTCTTATTGAATCCGTAGAACTTGCCCTTGAGGTCTTCCTCCAAGTTATCGATCAAGTTGGACATGTTCCGCAGGTGGAAGTAGCTAGGCGAGGGGATGCGAGCGAAGTCCTCGACGGAGAATGTCATGATGCTCTCTGTGGACAAGTTGTATTCCTTCGGGATGCGTCCCGTGGCCAAACTGGCATCAAAAAAGCCAGTCTTGTCCTTGGTGTAGAGCTCGGGCTTATCGTAGGGCAAGACAGCGCAGAGCCAGATGCGGGTCTTGTAGATCTTGAACAACTCCTTGATCAAGTCCCGGAAATCCACGCGTTTGAACTCAGCAAAGTAGTAGAAGATCAACTTTTTGTAGTCAAACTGGTACTCGACGTTGACCAATGCCAAGCCATTGGCGAGGCCTAACTCCTTGATCTTGTTGAAGCAGGTGACAAACGCCTTCTTTTCCTCGAGGAACTTTCCACTGAGTTTTTGCACTTCCTTTGGTGTCGCGAAGCGAAGGACTTGCTTCGTAGGCAAATTAAGAATAAACTCGTTGTCGTCGGTCAGGTGTGTGTTGACGATTGTGGAGGCGTCGATGTCAGTCAGGTGGGTACCAGACCAGAGGCTGTTTTTCACGGACGCACTTCCCAGGCTGTCGACGATAGTGAGCGAGCGCAAGTGCTCTATTTTCTTCAAGAAGTTGAAGAGAATGGCCAAGTCAAGCAGCACGAGCGGCTGCAACACCATGACTAAGTCTTTTCCGCGGTCGCCGTCCACGACCACCATGTCGCCGTTCTGAAGGTAAATGTTGGAGTTGTTTGGGTACGAGAGGAGGTCCAACTTACCGTTTTTGTTGACAACCAAGCAAAGCATTTTATTGCTGACGGTGAGATTGTTAAGATTTTTGATGAACGCAATCAAGCCAGCCACGGCGTCGTGACGCAACAAGCCATTGAGCCTACGCAAGATCTGCTGGCTGAGGGCCGTGTCTTGGTAGTACCGGGTCACGGATGCGTACAAGCTCTTTAACTCGGCGGTCGAGATGATGTGCTTGTTTTTCAACACAAGCTTGTTATCGAGCTTCATCTGGCCGTGCTGGTGGGCGTCGCCAGAACTGCGGTGGGGCTCCAGGGCAGAGTTTACGTCTGGGCGCACGAACGGCTGGAATGGCTGCGCAGGATGCGCAGGGTGCGTATGGCGCGGTGCGTATGGCGCGTTGTAGTGTCCCTGGAAATGTGCTGTCTGGGGCTGGAACTCAGCCAACTGCGATGGGCGCCGCGCTTGGAAGTCGGAGAAGTTTGAGTGAAGGCCAAAACCCGCGAATGTGTCATTGAGCCCACCGACATCGTCTGCGTACGCGTAGTTCTTCAGGAAATTGTTTGCCGCGGCAAATGACGCCAATGACTTTTTGTTCGATGACGCCGGTAGATTTGCGGGGGCTGCTGTCGCCGCCGCCGCCGTCGCCGCCGTTGTCGCCCCGAAGAACGCCGGCCCGCTGCGCGTAAATGACTCGGCAGCGTAACTAGGCCGCCGCGAGGAAATGTGCCCAATGCCGCCCTGGAGCTCGCGTGGCAAGTTGAACGCGTCAAACGGCTGGGTCTCGCTGAATGCATACCCCGCCAGATGGAGCTGCGCATACGGATTACTGTGGAACGGCGCTGCAAGCGGCAGGCCAGCCATGGGGTTGTGAAGCGGCGACACGGTGTCATGAGACGGATCCAACATGGCGAGCTTCGAGTTCAAGATACTGGCAAATTCCGGGCTGCGCAACGCCGCGGGCTCGTTGTCGCCAAGTGCAAACAGACCGCGGCCCGCTGACTTATTCTGTGGACTAGCGCCAGCACCCGTAGGGTTAGCGGCTGGCTGGCCCCCACCCGCAAGCAGCAGGGGCGTGTTTTCGTTTAAAAAGTCCGGGTAGCGGAAACTCATGCTGCATCCGCAAGTAGACGCAGGTTTGTTGTGTCGTTCAAAGCAGACACAAAAAGGGAGGGTGTGTGTGTGTAATGGCTAGTGAGTGCTTTTAACACAGGGCCCACGTTTATATGGTCTAGTACGTGGGCAAGGAAAAAAGATGTGTGTTGCCTGAAGATGGATAAAAGACGATACACGAATGGGGAGTTTCTTCCGCTTTTCCTTGATTGTCTGGTATTGTGTGTTTTGTTTTTGTTTTTGTCCTTTTGTCCTTTTGTCCTTTTCTCCTTTTGTCTTTTTGTCTTTTTGTCTTTTTTTATCTGTTGATGATGTTTGCAGTAGCAAACGTAGAAATGTAGGTAACCAGCGGGCGGGTAGAAGGTCCAGGCTATTCAGCGCTTATTTTTTTTTTTGGTTAAGGGCTGCGGATTTGAGGGGGTGGCGGGCGGCTTTATGAGAGATACTAACAAACGTTGGGTGTTAGACCGGTCACTGTATGTTAAAGCAGAGGCGGAATAAGGGAATCTCGCTGGTCTACTTTTATTTAAGGAATGGAGGCAGCAGTACGAAATTAGGGTGCTGTAGGATAGAGGAAAAAAAAAACAGCTTGATTTTTTTTTTCTTTGCGTGTTGCTCAGTCTAAATGATCAAAGTGGGGCGTTGGAGTGGTGACAATGTTTGACGGTGAGTAGAGCAAGATGGAATGACGTGTGGACTGTATATAGCACGGCAGGGTCCGGGGGGATCCACACGATGTTTCTAATCTGGACCTGGCGCGGGTTAGGCATTCTTGGCTACATGGTCTATGGCGCCACGCGAGGGGACAGACGGTGCTAGAGAGAGGGGGCAGTAATGAAACAGTAATGAAACAGTAATGAAACAGTAATGAAACAGTAATGAAACAGAGATCAAACAGAGATCAAACAGAGATCAAACAGAGATCAAACAGAAGTGAACAAAAGAGCAATAAAAAAAAAAATAACAAGAGGAATCAGATAAAACCGATAAATCAAAACCGGATTGGAGACTAAAAACGAAATGGCTACGGAAACCAGTACGGCAGTTTAAGTGCATAGGCGTAGAAGGATGTTTGCCGGCACCATGTTCATTGCCTCTTTTGAAGGGGTACATGAAACAGGGGCACACCGAACCTATCGTTAATAAGGACGTCAGTCGGGCTTCTCCAGCTTCTATTGTTTAGACGGTGAGCACGGCTAGCGTGGTTTTGCAAAATGCCTGTTTGGGAACAAAAGCCGCCACGCACGTGACCTGGGCCGCTGGGTCCGCTGGGCCCGCTTAAACACACACCAACCCCCTGAAGATACAAAAGGTATCTCCAGGACCCAAGGTTGATGCGTCTCACAGGAAATGTTACCCTACAGAAACCCACTCCATTCTCCATGTCTATCCACCTCTCACCTCTTTTCTCCACACTCAAACTATCTTTGATTAACTTATAGATCCTAACCCCTTCTCCTTCCTATATACCAAGGGCGCCTCGCCAGCCCCTTTAAAAAAAACACCCACCTTACAACAAAACTAAAGACTCTGTCCGTGCCGGTTACTTTGAGCCAGGCTTGGCGAAACCAGTGCCGGCTTTAGGTGGGTAGGCTGGGTTGGAGGAATTGTCCACCGACTCGCAAGTGCACCACTCAGACTTGGGAGTGTGGTCCATGACGCCAGAAATGTGGGCACCGCAGCCAGTCCAGGACTTGTGTTGGCAAATACCGCAAATAGCTCCTCTGCACATTTTAATGGATATTTTTCTTTTTTTTTGTGGGCTGTGTTGGTACTTTTGGTTGTGTTGTAGACGATACCAATAGAAACTAATCTTCATCCGGGCTGCGTGTGCGACTATGTTCCCGGTTTATATATGCCAAGGAAGCACGCGGCGTTTGTCGGCCCTTTGCCGCTGAACCGAGCAATCGCAACTCGCAGCCCTCGGTTTCTCGGCGAGCACGGATGTGTGCCCGGTTTCACCCGTGCGACATTCCTGACACTGTTTCGCCAACCGCATCTAAGCTTGAACGTATGGCGGTCGACGGGTCTATTGGAAACGAGTATTTGAAAGCAGCTACAATATTGGGAAAATCCCAGAATATATGTGGTCTATGGAAAGACAAAGCCCAGGCGCAATTGCCTACGCACACTCCCATATATATATAGATAGATAGATAGATACACACACATATACACACATATACACACACATATACACACATATATAACTGGATATCGAGACCTCCTACAGATAAATCTTTATGGATCTTGGTGGGACTGTCCGGGGCTGAAGGGACCCCCGAAATCCTGGACTCACGCCACCCGTGACGCTAATTTCCGGCCCGGCCGCGTGTCCTCGGATTCCCGCTTCCTTCGTGCGACTCGCACATTATACATTTATCTTGCAGTAGCCGCGGCCCGGTCTATGCGCAGCTACAGTTTCTCTAATGCATGTCGTGCGGCGTTCGCTAGGCCCGGGTAGTAGGGGTGGCGCGTAGGACAAGGCGTGCCCTAGCATACGTGCAATTTATGTCGTTGTCGTGGGATCCGGAAGTTTGGTTTTGGTTACAAGGTGCGTGCGCCGTCGGGGTCGCTGCGGCCCGATAGCCCAAAACGGCAAAAATGCACCCACGGATTTCCGGGGACTGGACCGACCCCCGAATCCAACCAACGCTCCGTGGTTCTAGGCCCTGCGGGGTTGCCAACCGTGGAGGAGGAGTGGGGAGGAGAATCTCATGACAAACACCCACGCCGGTATGCTGGCACCCTAAATCAGGCGTCATCTATACCTCAAAACCTAACTCAAAGCCAAAGCTAGAAACAGCGCCTAACCCAAAAACATCACCCAAAACAAAAAACAAAAAAACAAAAACAAAAACCGAAACCGAAACCGAAATCAAAACTCAGATACAAGGCTCTGGGCCTCTTGCCGGTAGCGCGCTACATGATGGAACGGTCTATTTCGTTTATTTGCGTATCCTACATGCACCCCCCAGTCTGCTCTCTGTGGGCCTCGATGACGTCGCCATCCTCCAAATCCATCTCCTGAGGAGTCGCATCCGGGTGGATGCGTGTACCGTCCACCAAAAACCGGATGGAGTCCAACGACCGGCCTTGTCTCTTGCAGAACGCGTCCATTAATCTTTTCATGGGCGTGGTCTTCTTGATCTTGAAGAAGATCTCGCCTGCGCCATCGCTGACTTTCAAGTTGATGTGGGTGTCCGAGGCTTCCTCTTTAGCTTCCTGTGCCATTTGTGTTGATGTATGGATAGACGGATGGGAACTACGGCCGTGCGACTTGAGTTGTTGTTTTTCTGCGCTGCCGCGAGTATCGGGCACGAGAGTGCTATGTGCAGAGCAGGTCTCACGCCCGCTGGGTGCAAAAGATTGCTCGCCCAGTGGCAAGTCTGTCGTTTACCCGTTGTAGGCTCAGCAAAGAGCTTGCGCTTTTTTTTTCTGTTTCTATTTCTGCTTCTGCTTCTGCTTCTGCTTCTGCTTCTGCTTCTGCTTCTGCTTCTGCTTCTGCTTCTGCTTCTGCTTCTGCTTCTGCTTCTGCTTCTGCTTCTGCTTCTGCTTCTGCTTCTGCTTCTGCTTCTGCTTCTGCTTCTGTTTCTGTTTCTGTTTCTGTTTCTGTTTCTGTTTATTTTTTGTTGCGGGCCCATTGCTTACAAAGTCCCAAGCCATGAGTATACGCACCTCCCCCCCCTCCTCCTCCTCTCCATTACCCATCTACATACTCACGTAGCGCCCGGATGGCGGGGAGGAGGAGTGGGGGAAGGAGGCATAAACACCCGCCATAAACAAAATTAGCATGTACAGAAATCGGCCCGTGGTAACTATAAAGAGAAATACTCGAGCTTTCATATGGCACTTCCGTGTGGCAGCACATGTGGCTGGGTGTTTCAGCCTCAAACACCCCCAAAACATACCTCAGGCATGCCCGCGCAGGACCACACGCTGAAATCAGTCTAAACAGACATCCTGGCCCATTTGCTTCTTGCTTCAATGCATATCTTTCTTTCTGTTTTCTTTGTCGGGCCGTGTATCTGTTCACAATTGCTCACTTCCGTTGTTTCTCCTTAAATTACGTCCATTCTCATTCTCATTCTCACTCTTCTTTTATTGAGTCCATTCGGTCATGCGCCAGTACTTGAGTGTGGGGGAGTCCCTCCTGCAAACATGGCTCGACCAAATAGTCATAATATTGGCATTGGCCACAGTGAAAACATACTTTTTCTCTACTGCTTTGATAGCCATGATCGCCGCAGTAAGAGACTCCAGTATCCCGCTATGCCGCCAGCTTGAAGCGCTCGCTAAAGAATCGGAGGAAACACCGGCCCAAATATCTCGTATCTCGGCTCTGGTGATACAGACCATGGCAGATAACATGCATACGCTAATCAAGAAACTGGTGTACTTGCTCGCAGTGGTTGCAAAGGGCATCATCACGTTCCTCTTGGAGTTGTACTTAGGAACGTTGACCTGTCTACTAACGGCTGCAGTTCGTGGCACCTTGAGACTCGTGGCCACGATTTTGGACGAGATCACAGGCTTTTTGCAGAGCGCAATCGACACCGTCATGAAAGAATTCAACACCGCGCTTTCGGGCTTGTCGTTGGTGATAAACACACTCACCACAGGCGTCAGTGCTGTGGGATCGCTTTTTTTCTCCTCATCCTCGTCCACCTCCACGCTCACTAACAACATCGACGCAGTCAACTTGACGATATCAGCACTTTCGGACATCTCCATCCCGACAGCCTGGATCGGCGAAATTGAGGACTTGGCCGACAAAATACCCGACTTTGAGGAAGTGCTTGGAAATGTCTCTTCCTTGATCACATACCCCATCAATCACCTCTCTTCAAATTTTGCAAACTCCTCCTTCAACTTCACCCTCAACGACTCTTGGGCGTTGCCAGAGACCACACCGCTCATGATGGCAACCGCTCTAGTCGTGAAGGAACGTACTGGAATCCGGTTAGAGAAGCCAAATCCACCACTGAAAATGTGCGATAATTACGAATTCGTGTTACAAACGGCAATCACCACCACCAAGATTTTGACCAATTATATATTTCTTGGTCTTTGTATTAGCATCGTGCTCTATGTCATCGTTGTTTGGGTCATTTCCTACATTCAAATGAAAAAGCAGTACCAAATATATGAAACTCTCGCAGCCATCGACAATCCCATCGAAATCGGAAACAACTTGGCCTTATTTGACCAAGGCTTTATGCGAATCTTTGCAAGTAAATGGAAGCCGGAGACACGATGGCTATACGCGTATCTCAACACCAAAAACCTAAGGATGTGTCTTTTCATCGGCTTATTTGGTTGGTTTGTGGTTCTTCTCCAGTTTTTTACCCTAAGACAGACCGCCAAGATCTTGAAACATATTCTGGCAGCAGGTCTGCTATCTCATTCTCCAAAGGAAAAAATGGCAGACGAGTTTGTTCAACACTTGGACGGCGCTCAATCCTCATTGGACGGTGCCATTAACGAAGTCAACGATACGTTGTTCTCTTCCCTCCATAACACCACCTCTGTAATTCTTCAAGAAGTTCATTCTTTTCAAAAATCTGTCGATAGCACAATCAATGCTGTCTTTGGCACATCGTTTCTTGCAGCGCCTCTTCGCACCATAATTTATTGTACTATTGGACGTAAAATGGAAACTGTTGAAAAGGGATTGCTGTGGATCGAAAGCAACACCGTATTTGAAGGTCCTTCTATGGATAAAGCTTACATGACAGAAGTTTTTAAAAGCACAACCACAGATGTATTGGCATTGCTGCTGGATATGGCGCACAATATTGTTTCCACAGTTCAAAAGATTGTCAAATATCACAAAAAATTATTGTGGATGGAATTTTTTATCGCCTCAGCATTTGTTGCAGTGTGGGTTTTTTATTTATTTTTGGGCTTGATAATTCTTGCAAAGCGCCACAAGCGAGCCTTAGATACAGACCAAAGACCCAACTCTCAATCTATAAGCTGGCCAACTCAACTCTGTGAAGAGGCACAAAGGGAATATAATTACCCGTACAATGATCCATATGGAAACCATAGCATTGGTAAGCGGAATGACAGAGACAGTATTTTCAGCAATGCACCGAAAGCAAATTCTATAAATGCTGACCGGTAGTTAGGTTTAAAATGGGTGGGTTGTAGTGTTTAGTATTGAACCTTTCCTTAAATAGAAGCTATGATAGTAGATAGAAATATCAAGTCGAAGAGAGATCAATTAAATACCTTTCAAAAACTCTTCATATGTGCAATCTGCAGCATCTTGAACTTCTGTTTCCGTTGCATCTGAAAAGCCTTCTGTTCCATCGAAATACTCAGGCTGGTCTTCTCTACTCAAATTTTCATCGTAGCTGGCTAATCTCTCGACAGGTGAAGACAATATTCCCAAACGATCTGCGGCGTTTCTCTGTCTGGTTATTTCTCTCCGCTTGACCAAACTTTGAAGATGTTCTTTGGTGGCAGACTCTTTGAACTTTTGATAATCCTCTGCTTCCTGGTCTGCCATTTGATATTTGTCGGTATCCACATCGTTGTCGAGTGATGAGCCTAGGTGCAAATCATCAACAAGTTTCATATCGCGAATTTCTGGTGGGAGGTATTCCTGCTTGACAATACCGTGGCTGTAATTTGGATTATATTTGTACGTGTCTCCGAACCCGAGCTCTTTCATTAGCTTTGTTGGCGCGTTTCTCAAGTGCAAAGGAATTGGCAATTTTGCGATCTCGGGGTTTTCCGTCAATATGCTCTGTGCCTTCCGCAAAGCTTTGTAAGACTTAGTTGATTTCGGGGCCTGTGCCAACTTCACCGCACAGTGTGCTAGTACGATTTCACCTTCGGGCATTCCAACGAATTGGATAGCTTCCATTGTTGCAATGGCAAAAGGAAGACACGAAGCATCACGGAGCCCTACGTCCTCACTTGCTATGATGATCATTCTGCGGGCAATAAAAAGGGGGTCTTCTCCTCCACGAAGCATTTTGACCAAATAGAACACAGCCGCATCCGCATTGGAGCCACGCACCGATTTGTGAAACGCACTGATTGTGTCATAATGGTTATCGCCGGTTTTATCATACATGTGTTGGAAGTTGCGAGTGCTAATTAACGGCTTTAACTTGTCGAGAGTAATCTTTACCACACCGAACAGCGGAGGAATCTCTAGTAATTCCAGGCAAGGGTCAATTTTTTGGATTGCCTTGAACTGCAAGCCAGACAAGTACGCATTGATGGACTCTAGGATATTGAGGGCCACGCGCGAGTCTCCGGAACTCAAAGTGGCGATATGATCGACACTCTCCTTGTTCATTGCAATGAGGTGAAGTCCGTGGATAAGTTTCCTTGTTTTGTTCAATAAAAGGAGTCCCTTGTTGAGTATCTTCACGAGGGCATCATGGGGAAGCGGATCCAATACTAACGTGTGCATCCGCGAGAGCAAGGCGTTATTCAAAGAGAACGAGGGATTTTCCGTAGTGGCGCCAATTACCGTAACCGTACCCTTCTCGACTACCGGCAATAAAAGATCCTGCACGGCCTTATTGAAGCGGTGGATCTCGTCCAAGAACAAGATTGTTTTCTGTCCCGTCAACAGTCGTTCGTTCTGGGCGTTATCAAACGCCTCCTTGAGCTTCCTGGCGTTGCTATCAGAGCCGGAGAGTTCTACAAACCTGTAGTTGACCGTCTGGGAGATGATGCGAGCAAGTGACGTCTTGCCGACCCCGGGGACCCCCCACAAGATCAACGACGGAATCTGGCCCGCCTCGATGAGATTCCGCAAAAGCCCGTTCTTCCCCACAAGCTTCTCCTGTCCATAGAACTCGCTGAGCGATTTCGGCCGGAGCCTCTGTGCCAAGGGAAGGTCTGCCTCACGTTTGAGCTGCATGTATTCGTGTTTCCACCTCTGCCTGGCCAAGTCTGCGTGCGAAGACTTGGACCCGAGTTCACTCGGAAGCTTCTGGTCCTGCGGGTGGTTGGAACACGAGTCTTGCGGCAGGGCCAAGCCGGTTCGGGGCATGTGTTGCGATGCGTCATGGGGCACAGGCTGCAGTTCCGGTGACAGTGCCGGTTCCAATCCAGCGCGGTCTTCCGCAGGACATCGTTTTGCGGCCCTGTTGGTGGCGATTTTGGTCTGCGGGACATCCTGATGGGCGTCCTGCAGCGCATGACGTTTTCTAATCTCGTTTTCGAGGTCCTCCTGTCGTCGCTTTAACCGTTTCTCAGCAAGAAGTATGCTGGTCAACGTGGCACTACCCTTCTTGGTTCGGTCTGGAACCAGTCTGCGGGAATCGGTCTTCAACCCTAGGGCCGCAAACAGGTTGTAATGCGGGGTCTGGCTCTGGCTCTGGCTCTGGCTCTGGCTCTGGTTGGGTACTGGACTCAGGTGCCTAAGCTTATGTTCTGCAGGGCTGCCCTCTAGCGTATCCAAACACGAGTTCACGTGCCGCTCAAGGAAACGCACAGGAAAGTTTCTTGAGCATATCGGACACGTCTCTTCCATTTGAGAAAACAAAATCCAAAAAAAAAATCCAAAAAAAAAATCAGTAGCAGAAACAACAACCCAAGAGCCAATGAAGAAGATAAGAGATGGGGCCCGGAATTTAGGCGTGCGCCGCGCGTCCAGCCATAGCGCGAAGCGCGGCGCCACGTCCATTACGTTTCCGCATTAGGCAAATCATCGGCCCGGGCCTCATCGCCAACTCTTCTCCGTACGCTCAATGGCCGAACTCACATGGAAATCGATGCCGGTATCGCCGGCAGAACTCTCGCTCGCACGCGTGCTCCGATGCGGCCAGGCATTCCGGTGGAAAAATGTCAATAACATATGGAGCCTCGCTACCCCCAGCCAGATCATTCTTCTCCAGCAAGACGACACGTGTCTCCGCTACGCGGCGGTGCCGCCACTCAAAATGGACAAAACGACCCCAGCCGTGGCCCCTGAACACTTCCTTGCAGACTACTTCAACTTGCACGTGCTGCTCGTGACGCTCTACGACGCGTGGGCCCGCGTCGAGGCCAGCCACTCACCGCGCCGAAAGCACGCGCCGTTCTCCAAGTTCCCGGGCATCCGCATGCTTCGGCAGGAGCCCTGGGAGACCGTCGTGCTGTTTATCTGCTCCAGCAACAACAATGTGAAGCGCATCTCCAAAATGTGCGATGCGTTGTGCGCGGAGTACGGCACGTATATCAATGACCATGCCGGCGTGCGCTACCACGCGTTCCCGGGCCCGGCCGTGCTTGCACAGCTGGGGGTCGAGGCCCGTTTGCGTGAGCTTGGTTTCGGCTACCGGGCCCGCTACATTCATCAGACTGCACAGATGTTCATGGACCCAGCGCGACCCGCCGTGTCCTTGGACGCGCTCTATGCGCTCAGGCACCACCTGTACGACGAGGCCCATGGCTTCTTGCTCCAGCTCTCGGGCGTCGGGCCCAAGGTCGCCGATTGCATCTGTCTTATGGCGCTCGACAAGCACGACGTCGTGCCCGTTGACACCCATGTGTTGCAGATCGCCGTGCGCGACTACAACTTCAGGGGGGCCCGGACCATGGGCCCGAAAGCGTACCACGAAGTTCGCCAATACCTCCAGCGTATGTTTGGCGAGTATGCGGGCTGGGCACAACTGGTATTGTTTGCTGCCGACCTCGTGGACTTGGACAACGGCGTCAACCAGGTCGACGGCGCCCCGGTCAAACACGAGATCGCACTTACGGGCCGCGGCGCGTCCTACGATGGCCCCAGCATCCCTGCCTGCGACCTGGAGGCTGCTGGCTTGCATGTCGATGACAAGAGCGGCGTTTCCGTCGAAAACGAGCCTTTGACATGTGCGTCGGAGGGACGCACCGACAAGAGACCCGGGCCCGATCTAGGGTCCCGGCGTCGGGTGGTCAAGCGGGTCAAGACCTCAGCATAAGTAAATTTTTTATCTATATCCTGTCATTCCCTCGGCCGCGGCCATACAAACTCAAACTGAAACTCAAACAGATAGGTGCACTGCGGATTTCGGCAAACATACGAGTACTACTGGTACGGCTACTTCTTAATCGGCGCAGGCTTCTTCCAGTAGTACTGTTTGTGGGTCTTTCTGCATGCGCGCAAGCCGCCATGGCCACGCACGGAGGACACCAACCTATTTCTCTCAGGGTCATGGTCCTTTTCGGGTATGTAGTAGTACTCCTCCTCCAAGGGTTTACCCGCGGCGTCCTTACCCTGTCTGTAGATGACGCCGATACAGCTGGCTTTGTGAAG
This sequence comes from Metschnikowia krissii, assembly GCA_030561945.1. Taxonomy (NCBI): domain Eukaryota; kingdom Fungi; phylum Ascomycota; class Pichiomycetes; order Serinales; family Metschnikowiaceae; genus Metschnikowia; species Metschnikowia krissii. Next base: position 38,608 of record JAKTYP010000106.1, read on the forward strand.
CACCACGCGGAGCTGCTGGAGCGTGAGTTTCGCCACCATGGCCAGGATGGTGTTCAAGAACGACGCCGGCGTGGACGAAAGCCGTGAGAACGCCAAGTGGTTGATGAGAATGTTCTCGATCTCGCTGACGTTCGCCACGCCCTCGAGACACTGTTCGTCGATAATGAGCCGCCCGTTGGCGTCGTGCTCCTGCACGCGCCTTGTCTTCTTCGTCGTACTCTGGGGCTCCTCGCTCTGCGCCCTCTTGCGCCAAGGTTCCGAGCTCGGGACGTTTGGTGACCGGCTGGAGAGCGGCGCACTCAGCACAGGGCTGGAAGGCACCGGGCGCACAAACGCATTCTCCTGATGTGCCGCAGTCTTGCGCAGTCTGCTGGGTGTGGACTCCTCGGACATAGTGCGGTAATCAACAGGTTTACAGGGAGTGTGCGGCCCGCTAGCCGGCGCCGGCGCCGACGCTGACGCCACCGGCGTGCATACCGGCTTTATATCCGCTTTTGCGGCCATGATTGCACGTGCGGGCTCCATCGCTAGTGGCGCTGCAGTCCTTTGAGGCAACTGTGACAACGGCACATGTACCTTTTCTGCATCTTTCTGGGAATCTTCTAGGTCCGTCTCCATGGGTGCCAACTCTGCGGTCTCATCATCAGTAAGCTCCTCGTCGGAGTCCTCGGGGTTGACCAAGAGCACGTGTGCCCCAATCTGCACGAGCACATTCGTAAGACGCGGCATGTGCACGGCCTCACCACGAGCCACGTGGAACTCTGTGTGTTGATGGTCTAAACGCACAGACCTGGCGACGTTGTGCGCGCGTAGCGGCACGGCGGTCTCGACGAGCTGGAACACGCTCGGCGCAAGCTTCCGGACGAGACATGCACGTGGAACAATCATGCCAAAGCCGTTGTATCCCACACACCGGAGCACCATCTCCTCGTCAGGGTACTCGATCGTGACATGGCAGCGGCTGATGGTTTTGTCCGTGAGTCTGCCGGCCCCACTAAAGTGGTAATCACAGCTGCGGGAACTGCGGCCAATGGAGACGCTTGTACGGTCTGCAAGAAGCGGCACACGCAACACCTGTGTGTGGGGGTCCACGAGGGTAAATTCCCTGCTATGTGCGGCAGGTGTTGATGGAAGAGGCGCCATCAGCCGCACGGGCGAGCTGCCCATGCCGCTAAAATGTATATGCGGTGCCGGCCCGGCCGCCCGAAAGTGCACGCGTTTGCGTGGCAGCACGCACGGGTCACGACCACGACCGCGGGGGTCTGTGTGGGGTCCGTCAGTGCCGTCGGTTTTATCGTTTTTGTCGGCAGGTCTCTCATACCGTGTAGGTGACGACAGCCGGCCAATTGTCGAGGAGGGGTTGGGCGTAGGATACTCAACTTGTTTTTGTGGCGGATCCCTACCTTTGAACGGATCGACCATGGTTATTTCGGGCCCATCTAGCACGGGAGAAGACGGCGGGAATTGAAGGCTGGACATGGCGGGATTTGGTGGAACGTAGCCCGAACTTTACTTGGTATCAAGAATATTGAAATCGGCAGCTTCGGGTGGGACAGTAACCGAAACAAAACAGATAAAGGAGAAATAATATACAATCGTATAGAAGAGGGAGATAAAGAAAGAAGGAAAGGAGGAAAAGCGTAAAGAATGAGAGGAGGTAAAAGGCACTCCATTTGCGCGAAGTGGTGACACGGTCGCGCGTGAGGTTTTTGTAAACAAACAACGCGTGTGCGAGCGCGTTGGCATGGCATACGCACGGGACCTAAAAGACGGGAACGGTTGGTCACGTGACCACGACCAGGGCCTGGTGCGGGTGCCAGGCGTCAGATGCAATTTCGTTTATTGATATGTTCACCTCAGTGCTAGTAGGATTGAGAAGTTACCGGTATTTTGTTTTTGGGAAATTTGTCTGCTTGACTACGGCTTTTTTTATGCCACATGCATTTTTCTACTCACCAGTGCTTATGAAAAGGTGACTGTAAGTATACCTGTTGACGCGGGTACTTGATACTACTAATCGTGCAATGATATGTACAAATATGTGAAAAGGTGGGGAAATAAATCAAAAGTGTTTCAAGGAGGCATCTGGGTGCTGGATATTGCTGTTTCTATCTTTTTTATAGCAAGATAGTACAGTAAATCAGGCTTTGTTTATTTTTTTGGTGCATACATTGCATTCAATTGACGTATTTTTAGATAAATAATGACCTATACGTTACCTTTCACGAATTGCTCATGCTTTTGCACCCGTAGTTTGATAAGACCAATACACTGTATCATAGAACGCGTGCAACACAGGAAGCAAGACAGCACCTCTTTATTTCATGCCGTTTTAATCTAAAATTGAAAAGACGAACCGGCATTCTATCGTATATTTTCCTTGTGTCCCATCCGGACACATTTTTTGCGCCTACTTGATTTTTGGAAAATTCACGGCCATTCTGGTAGTTACCTATAGGGCCCGTTTCTGAGTGATTATTGGGTTTCTATTTTTGTCTGATAAAGAGAAAAAATGCAGTAAATGTTGGGTTTTCATGGGTTCTGGAGACTCTTATACTCAAATATACAGGCTTCAATCAAACAATGCTCTCAAGATTGATACGTGGTGTTTCCGGTCTTGATAATTGTTCTGCAGTCCCAAACGTGGTTGTACAGCATATCCCATCCTTAAGAACCGTTTTTGGGATTCTTGTTTACACAAATATAACTTGACGAACTAGAAAATCTTTTGTTCTTGCCTACAGCTATGTCAAAACACCTAAACCATCGAATGACAAGACATGCCTTGGCAGATTCAAAGAAACTCCGAACATCTCGCCTGTTTCAAAGCTTTTATTGGTATTGCCAGGGAAATAAATGAAGTCAGACAAAGTGCCTCGCCCTATATAAAAAATAGACTCATGGATAAACGTTTATTTTCAATGAATGCCATCTTCCAGTGGCTATTAACATTGCTTGCCATCAATGGTACTAACTATCGCTATTGTGACAGATCGCTCTTCCATGCCAGTCTGACGCCCGTTTCTGCTTCTTTAACAGAAGTGCATGGAACACTTTCAGAATGTATCTTCCAGAACGCACCTCCTGTGTTTTGTTATCCCCAGGCTTAGAGTAGAGTGGAGAGTTATTGCTACGCTCAGAAAAGTTTTGTGTCTCTTCCAAGTCGAGAATCCACGGAGAAATAGGCGAGCTTTTCACCACAGAGATGGGCTGTAGAATTGTCGCATACGAACTTGGCTTCTTCCATTCGTTGTAGGAATTGTCATCATTGCTGCTCATATAATAGAGATTGCAGCTTTCTTGAGCCTCCCGGGCTAACTGTTCTTGCCACGCAGCATACGTGTAGTTTGCCGAATAGTTCGAATCGATGCTTAGGTCTTCTGCGAGAGGTTCGCCATTCAAAACACTGCATGAATACTCTGAACGGAGATCCTCGGGTCTCCGGGTGACCTCTAGCGGTTTTGCAGAGCCATCTTGATGCAACTTCGAGTTTGAGTCTGTAGAAGCACTGGAGAGGGGAATCTTGTGAAGAGCCAAGAAAGTCTGTAAGAGACCCCAATCAGTTTCCCGGAGTGAATCTATATGTGATCCGTCCCTCGGACCTGCAGTTGCCTTTGCCCTGGTGTTGTTATTTGCATAAGGGTCCGGCACCAGGCTCAAAGATTCCAAGAGCAAAGTCATATTGTCGACCTTGGTATTCTTATAATTGGAAGTCGCACAGTAGTAGCTGGATGATGTGTCCTCTTCGGCGTACCGCCAAGCCAACCACCTGGCAAGAATTTTCAGAAACTTTGAGAATCTGGAGCGCCGCAAGGACAAGCTATAGATGGACTTGCCCTCGTCAAAATGTCCCGAGAACTTCTTGTGGTGACTCACATTGGCCATCTTGTCGAGCCTCCTGACAAAAAAAAACTTAACTCTTGGCATTCCCGCTTGTGCTGCGATGCTGCTTTTGATGGCCATCTTTCCTTCTCTGAGATCGATCCATTCGCCCTTCCAAGACCTCGTCTGACATAATGTCAGACCTGGCGCAACAACAGAATACTGAACCATCAACTGCCTCCTGCCGTAGCTGACCCGGTCCATAATATTTCGCCATTTGTTCCAAAGACTATCGTTTTTCAAAGCGACCCCGCCATAAAAATCATACTGGCCACTTGGCCCACGCATACGGCGTTTGCTCATAACATAGTTTCCCATGCAATACTGGAATGCAGTTGCCGCTTCTGAGCTGCATTTTGATGCGAGAGGAACCTGTCTGTTCTTGCGCATTGAAATTGTCTTTCGAGACTTGCTAGTGTTTTGTCTGGGCCGTTTTCGGGGGCCTTTGCACTTAACAATCAGGGCTGAGCGTGCTGCCATTGGAGGGGAAAAATTGGATATTGGGTGGGTACCTTTACCGGTGAGTGGCAAATCAAAAAGAGGACTGTGTACCGCCGACAGACCTCGGATACTAAAGGGCAGAAAATGGTGTTTTTGGGCTTTTGATAAAAGACTGCTTTGTTTCCCGACCATCATGTTTGTTCTCCGCACAAGCGGCGTCGAAGGCAGTGACGTACGGATGATATCGTCTTTGTTTATCAGGATTAAGCTAGACATCATTTTTAGGGGACTTTAAATGAAGAGGTTGATGTTTGAGTAGATGTTTATATTTCCAAAACGTCGATTTTCGTGCCAGCACTCAGTTGAATTTGGTAGATTCCTCTTTATGCTTTGAGTAGAGGAAATGAAAATAATCATTTGAAAAAGTCCCACAATGAATTTATAAACATTTTTTATTTTATGGTATACTTTTAGACTGCGCATAAGTAGCTGCTTTACAAGTATGATTAGGGTGTGGTGCATTGGATGACTCCCAGCATACTGGTTTCAAGGACTAGCGGCAGTCAAAATATGGACGCTCTGATATTGACTGAGTTCAAGATACATTGCCCGGTGTAAAAAAAACTGGAAATAGAAAAGAAGTAAGAATAAGAAAAAGTCAAATTCTTGATACCCGTTGGTCACCCCTCCAAAAGAAATTTGTTATAGCGATAAGAAAAGCGAGTCTCACAGATTGAAAATGCCGGTTTTGCAGTCGCAGCAGATACCAATAGTACATGTACGGTTTAATTAGGTGAGCACTTCGCAATGCTAAATGTGATTATTAACATTTTTTCAAAATTACTTCTTTTTTAATCTTTCAGTTTACAGTTAGCCAACAGTGTAGTTTTAGAAAGGCTCCTCTTTTGTATATGTATTTTTTTGCCCATTTCCCTCTTATTTTTTGGTTGTCTTATCCTCGAACTCACAACATGAGTCCTCTTCTATGTCCCAGGAGCTGAGTCATTTATTTGCCCACAGTACACCATCAACCATATTATATTTCTCAATACTATTATTAGATTATTTTTTTCATAAAGCATACTAAGTTCTACGACGGCATTGAAGTATCTTTCAAAAATCACAAATCCCACGTGGCCCAAATACAATTCAAAGCGTATGACTTACATCCTCAGTTGAAATCTCCCAACCCATCGAATCATTTGGGTAGGCGGATTCCAATGGCTTATGAATGTGATATGAAAATTAAATGCCCCTGGTTAAATGCGTTAGAAAATTTTAGAAACCATCGATTAAGTATATTCATCTTATGAATCGAAACTAAATATACTCTTTCATCTATCTAGTGTATCTTTGGAAGCCTTCGGTTGCGACCATACCATGAAGAAAACACTGTTTCCCGTCCGATCAACGTTAGTTAAGCTTCATAGGGCCACACTGAGTAGTGTAGTGGGAGACCATATGCGAAATTGTGGTGTTGCAATCTTTTTTAGAATCTAGAACTACTTGAAATTTTTAGTAGACAACGTACGAACCCAATGAAATTAATTACTTGCATCAAATAACACACCATAAGAATTTAGGCTGCTATATTAAATTAGACCTAGGACCGTATTCTTGCTGCTGCGAGCGAAAAATGCGAACGGGCGAATTCTGATCTTCGAGATCTTTATCTAATTGATAATCAGTATCAGCCTTATAAAAGGGTATCATTATTTTCATTCATTGGCCATCAACATAACATGTATATTTAATCTATGAGTTTCCTTTTGGGGATGTATGGTCTCTAATTGTATGTGATTCCCTCACCATGACCATTCTAAGAACTTTCTCGTGTTTCACAACAGGATACTCCAATTTCCAAAAAACTACCTATTTTCCACAGAGTGATAGAAATCAGGCAGGCTAGAGCAAAACGCACCATACTAGGAGATCCTTCTAAAAGCGTAAAATCCATTAACCTGAATGAAAGAGGAATACTAACAAAATATATTAGGCCGTTTCTTGTCCCTTTCTTAGCTTTTCTACGGCACTGAAAAAACAATCTCCGGAGAAGAATCCACAGAGGCCTGTCAAGTCCATTTTGGTCAATTCCACAAGTTCTCCAAAATTTCTGATTACATCACTGGATTGATGTACCTGAAAACTCTCGTGGATATGTTATTGCATGCTCTTCTACGTTTAAAGAAAATCACCGTAGTCGTAAATGACGTGGTGATGCCTTTAGAAACCAAATATCCCGCCATTCGATGTTTTTTATCTTAGAGAATATATAAATGGAGGGGGTGCTGTATTCATGGGCGACTAAATCCTGGATACAAATCTTGATACACCCAGCAAATTCACAAGGCAATAAAGGCCAAGGACTGTAAACATATGCATATTGATTACCATAAAATTATCCAATACATAAGCACCATAATACATATATTTCATATTATGTGAATTTGATATAGTACTTCTAGCTCTTTACACCATCGTGTCAACAAACAACACAATTGGTATATAGTAATGCAATGGCACCAAGGAAACGATCGGCTCACTAGCCACCTAAGCAACTGAAGATCTTTGCACTATAAGAAATATTGAAATTTTTTATAGTCAGTTTCTTTTCTTTAATTCTCGGTAACTAGCATTAACTTAAAGTTATGAGGTCGGGAGTTGAATTCAAATCATGGCTGCATCAGCCTATGTTTCGGACAATCAATATCAACCTTCTCATGTCTTGATCTATACCTTTATGCATCATTTGTAAGTAACAAGCGCAAGTGGTTTAGTGGTAAAATCCAACGTTGCCATCGTTGGGCCCCCGGTTCGATTCCGGGCTTGCGCATTTTTTCGCATTTTCTTTTTTTGTACTGACAAGCATGAATTTTAGCGCGCTATGTGTTCCACATTGTAGGGCTTGTGCCCTATTTACTCACGTGCTTATCCTTGCTGTTTTCATGCAGAACCAGTCAAAATTTTCCCGGTGTCGCACAGGTCTGTACTTACCCAGAGATTTTTTCATACACTTTCTTGCATCTTTATCAATAAACAACAGTCAAAATGGGTAGTATGTAAAACCCCTTTATACCTTGTCCGTCCATCCACGCGGGCATATCCGACACGAACTCCGTTCTCAACGATTCTTCTGCTTTACCACCCGCCATTTTGTTTTAACCACCCATCCATTGACCCATCGCACAAACTGGTCCTTTTTTTCCAAGGACTAAAAGGACTGAATGTTCTATGGGATATTAGGTGGTAGCGAAAATCAACATGTTTATAGCGGCTATTCTTTTCTGAATAGAACCAGGCGCTTTGAAGATGAGCCAGTCGATAACTAGAGTCCGTGTCATAGCAGACCCAAAGTTTACATTTACTAACGATATCCAGAGGGTACTCCATCTATGGGAAAGAGACACAACAAGTCTCACGTTTTGTGTAAGAGATGTGGTCGTCGTTCGTTCCACGCTCAAAAGAAGACCTGTTCTTCTTGTGGCTACCCAGCTGCCAAGATGAGATCCCACAACTGGGCTTTGAAGGCCAAGAGAAGACGCACCACCGGTACCGGTAGAATGTCTCACTTGAAGCACGTCTCCAGAAGATTCAACAACGGTTTCCAGACCTCCATCAAGGCTGAGTCCGCTTAAGTGTCTTTCTTATAACGTTCATCCTTAGTGTAATTAATACATCATACATCCGCAGTATTTCTGTTTCGTATCTGTTGGTAAGCTGAGCCCTCTATCTGTTTTCCGGCACATATAAGTAGTATTTTTCGTTGTTTGTTTTCCTCCTTATTTCTTTCTCCCTCTGTTTCCTTCACTCAGTCGTTCCATTCTGTATTATACTTATGTATCTTTTAATGTGTCGTTCTGCAACTACTCGATGCAATTAAGGCACACTGCCACTCCTAGCGTCTTGTACCATCAAACAAGCTTGTTTTCTCTCTTCATACACCGCGCTACATACCATGTCATTTCTAAAAGTACATTCTGTCGGCCCCTGGTGTGCTGGTCACAGGATCTCTTTGTTCATATTGTAGTACAAGTTGTCTGCCTCGTCATGGTTGACACATATGCTCAATATGTCGCGGGCAATCTCGATGGTATCTTGCTCGTAAGGAAACTCAAGCCCGTTGGCGAAGTCGCCTTCGATAGCAGCCAAGCGGGCATGCATCTCTGCCCCGGTCTGGAACCGGTCGAAATGGACCATTTCTCTGCTGCGGGCCTCGCATGCGCTGTTGAACACAACGAGATCCGTAAAGCCCTTTGCTCTTACTTGCGCCAAGAGCCCGTGGGCCTCTAAAGAGAGCGAGTCAGACGCAAACGCTATTCGCAGGAGCACAACGAATATTTCGTATAGCGTCTCGGGGTATATCAACGAGTTTATATTCTTTTCCTCCTCGATGATGTAGAATAGAATGCGGACAAAACCACCTATTATAATGAGTCGCATGTGGACGAGCTCTGAGCGGGGCTGGTGGATGATGTGATTCTGCTCGTAGCCGATGATGCGGACAATAGACTTGAAGTTTTCCTTCAGGTTGAGTAGATCCATTTTGCCGGAGGCAACGACGGCCTCCAACAACATAACGATGCGCACGCGGACGGAGAGAAGGTGGCGGTCATGGCTGAGCACCATGCGGAATCTTTGCTGCAGGTCTAAGTCATCGGGCTCCACAGGGTACGGGATCGAGATAAGCGGCTTGTTGAAGAATCGCTCTGGCTCTGGGGGAACAGCTTGGCTGATTTTGGCGAGGTCAAGGTTATTGCCTAAGACACGGTTGAGGCCGTAGAACATAAAGTCCTCTTTGATGTGGATGTCTATGAGGAAGACCTTGAGCAAGGATTTGACTAAGAGTTTGTTGAGATCGTCGTTGTCAGAGCAGCAGAAGCGGCCGTCACCGACAGACGCTGCCAAGATCTCGACGAAGCTGGCAACTAAGTTGATCTGTGCAGATGTAACAAAGCGCTCGGTGTTTTCCGGCAAGAGCTGCTGCATTAGCGTGGGCGCAAGGAGCCCGTCATCCCATAACAAGCAGCCAAAGTCGCTACCGAACTGTGTCGAGATCACAACCGCGGTCTCGATTGTGTCAACGGCCACGACGAGAATGAGGTTCTCAAAGAGCCGCTGCTGGTACGGCACGGCGCCGTGTTCTGCAGAGGTTTCGTCGACCTCGTCTGCAAGACGGAGCACAAACACAAAACGTTGCACAATTTCACCGCACGCCACCACGACTGTTTTCGCCACCGTCTCAGTGACCGCGGATGCCTTGAAGCTCATGGTCGCGTGCACGATGGAGAGAAGAAATGGCACGGCGACGAGCGCACCCGGAGCCTTTTGCTCGTGGAGGTGCAAAAGCATGTCGATCAATGCAAGCGTCTGCTCGCAGACACGCAACACAAGCGCGTCCAAGCGCAAATGCCGTGCGGCCAAGAGTGTGTCCCAGATACATGCCAGAAAAGGCGTGTTTGCGGGTACAGCAAGGCCGCCGGGGGCTGCGAGAGCGTTTTCTGCGCAGATGCGCGAGAGAAATGCCATCGACGGGCGGTCTGCCCCGTTGATCATGCATGCCCACACGTGCTGGCAGAGCTGCGACCAATCATCCTGCAACTGGATCCGTGGCGCCCCAGGCCCCACGTGCGCAGATGTAGGCAGCTCGACATGTGCTTGGGCGTTTGCCAGCGCGTGTGTTTGAACAGGAAAAACTGGTGCTGGTGACGGGCCGGCTCCGGGTCTGGCACTAGCATTGGCACCGACTGCAGCCACGGAGTCAGCACCGGCCGCTGGCACTTTGCGGCGCTTTGTCGCCGAGAGCGCACGGACCTCGTTGCCGAGAAACTTCTTCTCGTCCTCGAGCTTATCGACAGTCTGCTTGAGGAGCGCCACGTGCTCGTGTGCCGCTTTCTGGGCCCTTTGCGCTTCGGCACGAAGTCGAGCAGACTCATGCGCGCGCTGGGCCTGGAGCGCATCGAGCTGTGCCCGCAAGATCGAAATCTCGCCCTGTGCCAGAACCAACTGTGCTTGTTGGTCGTCGGTTGGGGTAGCTGCGGCACGCAGGCATTGCGGTGGCGCCAGTGGGGGTGCCGGCAGGGGCGCCAGTGGGGGTGCTGCGCCCACGAGCTGCAAAAGCAACAAGTCGTCGTCGTCGTCGCCAAAACTGGAGTCGGACATTGGACGAATCAGACAAATGGGTCCGGGCCAGCGAGCCTAACTGGGGGTCATGAACAGGATAGAAAGAGGGGCGCGCAGCACAGGTTAGGCAGGGCAGGCGCGGCGAAGTTTTCGGATTAAAAGAGCAGTACACACACCGGTCATTCGCTATTGGCCGGGTGGGAGCACACGGAAAAGGGCTAAAAGTTGGAGGCAAAAGGGTGATGAACGCTGGGTCGAAATGGGTCTGGAGATGGAAAAGACAGACACATACAGGCGCGCCTGTCATGTGACCGCGCCGTAGCATACGTGCAATGATTCGAGGGCAGTGGCTGGTATTTCCGAGGGCAGCGATGCGCGGAACGACCAACCAGCCAAACTAAACCAAAAAAAAAAAGTCTTGATGAGCGCGCGCCCTCTGCTGGGCCGTTGACCGGCCATCGCATTCAACAATTCCTAGCACCCGTTCTTTGCCTCTGTCACCTTTGGTCCTCTGCACACGTAAACACCCACAAACACGCACACGCACACACACACATATATATCGGCCACAACCATAAATGACAGACGCCAAGAAAGACACCAGAACGCAGGACCCAAGCCGCACCGCCGAAGCATCGGCATCGACATCGACATCAGCGCCGCCTCCGCCAGCATCCTTCGTGCCTTCAAGACCGCAGGTCTTGACCTCCAAAGATAAAGACACCAAGCGCTTGGTGGTGGTGCTCTCACAGGCGTGCTTAGAAACACACAAGATCAGCACGGGCGCGCCCGGTGGCGATAAGTACGCGTTGTTGAACTGCGACGATCACCAGGGCTTGTTGCGCAAAATGGGCCGGGACATTGCTGAGGCTCGGCCAGACATCACGCACCAGTGTCTCTTGACGCTCTTGGACTCGCCCATCAACAAGGCAGGCAAGTTGCAAGTGTTCATTCACACGGCCCGTGGGGTGTTGATCGAGGTGAACCCGAGCGTGCGGATCCCGCGCACGTTCAAGCGGTTTTCGGGGTTGATGGTGCAGCTATTGCACAAGCTCCTGATCCGGTCGGTGGACTCCGAGGAGAAGTTGTTAAAGGTCGTCAAGAACCCCATCAGCGACCACCTCCCCACCAAGTGCCGCAAGGTCACGTTGTCGTTTGACGCGCAGATCCGCCGCGTCCAGGACTACGTGCTGACCTTGGCCGACGACGAGAGCATATGCGTGTTTGTGGGCGCCATGGCCCGGGGTCAGGATACCTTTGCCGACGAATACGTCGACGAGAAAATCGGCCTTTCCGACTACCCCTTGTCTGCGTCCGTGGCCTGCTCCAAGTTCTGCCACGGCTGTGAGGATGTATGGGGAATCATGTAGGCCGCCCGCCTTCTTTTGCGCCCTTCTCGTACATTTTTACATAAGGAAATCGACAACTGTACATTTTTCCGTCTCGTTCAGCTAGCCCTGCTGGCCCGACCCTGAAGCTTGTTCCGCTCACACTTTTGTTGGTATATTGTAGAATCCTTCCATCTTTCTCCTCCTCTCTCCCCTACCTTTCATTCCACGGTGATGTTCCTTGAATTTCGACGGGTTGGTCGGCATAAATTCAGTGTATCTTCATGATGTCCAATGTTTTGTCCAATATTTCTGTGAACCTGCCCGTTTGCCAGTCGCTCCATCTGCCCCAGTTCTTAGGAACACCCATCTCCGTTGATGTATCCATATTGACTCCACGAATGTGGCTATATAAGAACCCCAATATTTTTGATATGTAAACATTCTCTCTCTCTCGCTTTCTCGCCTTCTTTTTTTTTCGATTCTGCCAGTAATGAAATCAAGAATAAAAGCATATCATACACCTGTCATGGAATCCAGCGGCCCGCCCTCCATATTCTCGCCCGCGCGACCGCGGCCCCATCTCTAATGTACCTGATATTCTACCCAGCTCGGCCCATTCTTTGAAATTCCAACATTTGCAACACACCACACATGCCTCCTTCGCCAGCGCCGCCGCCCACACGCACAATATCAATATCTGGAAATGTGCCGGCCCAACCTCCACCTTCACAAAGCCCACCGGTTGCCACCGGAATCCCCGCAGGGTCGCAGCCGGACGCGCTACCTAGCTCCATCACCACTACTATCAAAAGCCCCGAAACTTCGCCCACCGCAAAGGAATTAGGCTCTGAGGACGCGGCTTCAGATTCTGGGCATGTATCTGCACTGGAATCCGTGGTCGAGCCGCCGGCCAGCCCCAAAAAACATGTTTCCGGTGACGATCTCTATCGCCGCTCGTCGCAGTACCAAACATGGTCTTTCAGCAGCGAGGAATTGCACAAGCACAAGCAACAAGCTAACGCTTCTGGCCGCGCCACGGCCCTTAGTGCTTTCGAGAGTGCCCGCAGCGCGTTGGCCGCGGAAAAGCCCGATGTCTTTGCCAAAGACGGCGACAAGTTGACGTCGCAAATCCTCGAGCTTATCTCGCTCGACGACGAGCAGAAGTATTTGCACTATTTTGGCCAGCAAATCGTGCAGATTTGTGCACACTTCAAGATGCCCACGCAGGTGAAGGCCACAGCCATTGCCTTCTTCCGGAGGTTCTACTTGGTAAATTCGGTCATGGAGTATCGGCCGCGCAACGTCTTGTACACGGCGGTGTTTTTGGCAGCCAAGCTGGAAAACTATTTCATCGGCATCGACACCTTCTGCTCCCGAATACCGAAAACAAAGCCCGATGATATTTTGGGGCTCGAGTTCATCATCTTGCGCTCCCTCAAGTTCACGCTCATGGTGCATCACGCCTTCAGACCGTTGTACGGCTTCTTTCTAGACTTCCAACTGTTGCTCCTACACCCATCCCCAGTCATGTACGACGTCAACGTCGATACCTTGGGCCTGCTCTACGATAGGGCAAAGCAGTGGCTAAACGACCATGCCTTGTTGAGCGACGTCCCTTTCTTATACACTCCCCCACAAATTGCTTTGGCGGCTCTCTATGACTCAGACAAGCGAATCACCGACCGCTACTTGAGAATCAAGTTTCTAAACGAGTCCCCTGATGGTACAGACTCCCGTGCTCTGCCGGTCCCGCCCCACGTCAAAACCCACTTCGATCTCATTGTGAGGACTATCAAAAAATGCATCAAGGCCGCAAAGGAAGAAACCGTGTCCTCCAAGGAAGAAAGTACAAAGATTGACGAGAAGTGCTTCTTTGCTCTCAACCCCCTGAAACTCTTGAAAAGACGTATCAAAGTCCTCGCGGAACTGCCATAGGTATATGTATGTAATACCACCTGATGACTCGCCGTTCTACATCGCAAGTACTGTATCATTAGCATGTAGTTCTATTATATATTCTTCAGTTCATCCACAGGATGTTTACTGGTCCATTACTCCTTCTTTCTGTAACACCCGTTCTATCTCCTGAAACAAAAGCTTCGATGTCTCGGCGGCGCCTTTCGTGTGCACGCATATCACCTCCGACTTCTGACGCATTTCTCTCTGCGCAATTTGGATCCTGAATTTGCAACTCTTAAAATTAAACGTGTTCCTCTTGGAAACCGATCCAAGAATATTGTTCCCGTGTACATCTTTTTTCAAGTCCTTTAAGCCAAAACTGGACCATGAGTTTAAGAGCGAAAACAACGCCGACATCATTTCTTGTTTCGGTAAGATGGTCTTGTACGAGTGAACATCAAGTTGGCTGTGGTCTGACGAGCTGAACAATCTCAGGAAAAGACCGCCTCGCTGCTCATGACCAGAACCACCGTCAGAGCTCGCAGGAGTTGGTAACTGCCCACGCCCTTCATCTATCTGCTTTTTTGTGCCCCAGGAAAGCTTCCTGAAGAAAGAGCGGTTTCTCTTCTGTGGCACTTCACCGACCTTCGGCTTCAAGTTCGAAGAATCCACAAGAGGAGTTTTGCCGTGCGGGGGAACGCTAGGCTTGCTTTCACTTGTCTTGTTTTCTTTCCTTTCTCCAAGCTCACCGTATTTCTTGCCTTTCAATGCGGTATGCTGATCAGATTCTTTTAAATCTGGTAGAAGCATTGTCGATGCGCTTGGTTGGACTGCCCGTATATTCTTTTTGGGTCTGGGACCCCCAGACGGAATTTTCTTCAGCTCGGGTAATTTGATACTGTCAAAGACTTTGTCCACGTTTGCTTTGGGCTTAACATCGTCTTCTGCAAAAGTATAGTCCGCTTCCTTGGCCGTGTGGCTACTCTCGCTTCTGGGTCTGTGAGAGTCTCGCGCGTCTCTGGAACTGATCATTGATTTCCTGTTGGCCTCTTTCTGGTTAGAACCGGCATAGTAAGATGACCTTTTGTTGGCCAAGTGTTCGTCGAGATCAATAATTGAAGCAGAATCCAGATGTTCGTCATACTCACCCAAATTATTCATAGTGGAGCTTGCATGGTCTAGGCGGTCCGCAAAACTGGTTCTCAAACCGGGCATCGTCTTAGCAAGTTGTTCTTCTTCATTAAATTCATCCTCATCCAAGTCTTCGTTGTGTGTGTCCAAGAAACTATTTAAGTCTCGGTACGATTCCTTTGTAGACTTCATACTAAGCAAGGATAACCGTTTGTTTGAATTGGTAAAATTCCTCGACTTTCTCGTGACTTTAGGAATATTGACAGACCCAATTAAAGTCTTTCTCTCTTCTTCTCGGGGGGCGCTAGTCTTGGAAGTACGCTTTACGCTAGACCCGTTCAAATCATTCTTCAAAGCACTGTTTAAATTAAGCTGGGAGTTTAAGAGCCTAGATTTGCGAATTTCCGACAAATATTCCTCGCTTAAGTTCGCATCTTCGGCTTCAGGTTCCGGAAGCTCAAAATTGTTATCATAAGCTGTATCCTTGGAGAAATCGTTCTCAGCATTATCGTGACCAAATGAGACCATGGACTCTCTATTCTTGCTTCTCCTTTTTTTCTCAATGTCCTGGTACTCTGTCTGCAACCCATCCTGCGCGCGTGTGAATTCCTGGTTTTCGTGTGCGATCCACAAGGGGTCCAAGCGAGAAACTGGTCTGCGGGTCAAGACCGGAGTTTGTCTTCTCCTTTGTATTGGTTGTGTGACGGAGCGTCTTTTAATAGCCTCGAGTTCTGCTTTTGTGAGTTCGTCGTCGTTCTCGTTGGTGCCCTCAGATAATGCGCGCAACGCCTGGTTATATTTGGCCTCTCTCTGGGAATTGAAATTTCTCTTTCCTGGAAGAATTTCGGATCCTCCTGCAGATGATGTACCCTGTTCCAGATCGTCTTCAGTCACTGTGATGTGAAGCTTTTTAGAGGACGAAAGCAATGAGCGCCTCAGATGTCTCTTTTTCTGCTTCGCTAGCTCCTTGCGCGCCTTTATCTCGGCCTCGTGCTTTTTACGTTCGAGTTCCATTAGCTTCTCATACTCCCTAGCCTTCTTCTCTTCCTCGTCAATCAACTTTTCGTCTTCCTCGTTATACGCCTCATGGTTGAAGATCTTATCGCAAAGCTGGCCGAAAGTAGCAGACGTGCGTTTTGTCTGTTTATCCATGTACTCCCAATCAGTCTCGTTGGATAGTTTTGCATACGTGGAGAGAAGCTTGATGGTGATGGAGTTCCGCTTCATGCCCGTGGTCAACGACTGTCGTATAGACTTACGCCTGCTTAATTTGGACGCAGGTTTACTGATGACAGAGCTGCGCTTTTTAGCCAATGTTGTAGACGACAGGCTCGGGATCAATACAGGGGCGGGATTGAGTCCATTGAGAGGACCTTTGCTCTCGTCTCTGATGCCGATATCGGCAGCCGTTGCGGATGTCTCCACGTCAGCGTGGATGGAGTCCTTGGATGGTAAAGTTGGCGGCATGGAGATGTAGGAGTCACTGGGCTGGGCCACAGCCATAATCTCATTGTAGATGTCGCGCGGGGGCGGACCACCATTTGCCTGGAAGCTCATGTGCTTTCTAGGTGATCTTCCCGGTGAAGCCGGATACCGCCGCGTGTCTCTAGAAGGAGACTTGTAAGGAGAGTTGTTAACGCTAGAGACGACGGAGGATCTTCCGTGCACGGAGTTTCTGGCGCCGTAGCGGCGTTGGAAAGAGACGGGGCGATTGCGGGATGAGGACGCGCTGACGTGGCCAACCTTGCTGCGTCTCGGTGTGTTTGGGGCGCGGGCAGAGAGCCCTGAGGAGGAGCGGGGAAGCTTAGTTGGAGATGTGGATGTGCCTGAAGCTAACGAGTCGTCGTCCTGGGAGTGGCGGTAGCGAAGAAGCAAGGCGTAGAATGTTTTTTCAGGAGTGGGTCCCTCGCACAAGAGAGCGTCGACGATCTCCTTCTCTGGCCGCAGGTGCCACAAGATAGCTAAGTTTTCCAAGATGTTGTGGTCGATATTTTTTGCGGAGCCTAAGGACTTGTATGCGGTCTTTGGATGGGGCAAGGACTTGACGCTGATGAGGTCCTCGTTCGGACATGGGTACTTAATGAGGAGGCGGTGGGTCAAGACGTCGGCCGTTGAGATGCGCTCAGCCGGGTCGACAGTGAGCATGCACCAGATCAAGTCTTGTGCGTCGGAGGAGATGTCCAGGGGCATCTCAAAGGTGCCGGCCTGGACCTTCAACAACAAGTTGCGGATGTTCTCGTCGTCGAAAGGCAAGCGGCCAGTCAAGAGGGCAAAGAGGATGACGCCACAGGACCAGACATCGGAGGCTGCGCCGTGGTACTTGAGGCCAGAGACGATTTCCGGGGCGGCGTAGTGGGGCAGACCACAGGATGTCTCGAGCAAGCGGCCGTTACTTTCCAAGGCAGCCATACCAAAGTCTGCAAGTTTGACATTGAGGTTGTTATCGAGGAGCAAGTTCTCGGGCTTCAAATCACGGTGGCAGATGCCCAAGGCGTGGCAGTATGCGGTGCCAAGCACGATCTGGCGGAAGTATTTGACAGCCTCCTGTTCATCCAAGGGCCCACGCTCGACGAGCAAGTCGAAGAGCTCGCCACCCTCAACGTACTCGAGCACCAAGTAGAGAGCCTTGGACGTTTCCCAGACGTCGTACATGCGCAAGACGTTCGGGTGTGCCAAGAGTTTCATGATGATAATTTCGCGTTCGATACCGTAGGGAAGGCCGCCGGCACGATCGTGCGGCGGCTCATGCTCGTCGTTTAAGTCCAGCTTCAGCACGACCTTGACGGCGGCCTTCTGGCCGGTGGTCTGGTGCACGCCGAGTAACACGCGGCCCGTCGCGCCACGCCCGAGCGTCTTGCCAAGCCGCCAGGGGCCGATCTTTTGGGGGTGTGATTGCGCATGGAACACCGAGGAGCTCACAGAACCTTGTCTTGATAGCATCACAGGAACGACACTGGAGCGATGTATCTGGGGAGGGGTTTGTACCAGGGAGTTTGTGCCAGGGGGTTTGTGCCAGGGATATTCTACCAGGGGGTTTGTGCCAGGGATATTCTACCAGGGGGTTTGTGCCAGGGATATTCTACCAGGGGGTTTATTCCAGGGGTTTATCGCAGGGATATTCTGGAGGAAGCGGTGAATTCCAAAGGAATTTAGTGGGATGGTCAGCTCGATGCCTAGAGCGAGTGGGTGTTGAGCGTAGAGGCTAGCGGTGTAGAATGCTAGACAAGGTAGTAAGAGAGGGGAACAGTAGGGGAAAAGTCCACTTAGGGCTCGTGTTGGCAAGAGAGGGGCAAGGTCTATGTGTGCCGGGCAAGCGGGAGTGTGGTGGAGGTGGGGGAACTGGCGAAGGGAGGTGCCAGGAAAAGGAAAAGGCCAGGACAGGAAGAAGGAGAAAAAAAAAAAAATCGTTGGCGGGCCTGGTCTGTTGACGTAGCCGGTGTATAAGCACCCTTGGGCCAGGCTTGGGCAGCGCGCTCCTGCTCTGGGAAATTGGCTTTTTCGTGAACGCGCGCGACGCGTGGCGCCACAGGCACGCGAGTCCGTTACCTCCAATTGGGCGGGGAGCGGGCCCCGGGCACAGATCTCACTAGGAATGCGCCGCAGCGGGGCCGGGGCCGGGGCCCCGTTCAACGGGGGGGGGGACTCTGTTCCGGCCGGATATATTATCAAGCACCGCCGGCGGTACCGGTCCTGACGCAATTATACCTCATGATCCAAGGGCCTGGACGTAGTGCGTATACTTTTCGCCGTGGAGAAGACCGCCGCCCATACCTTTACGTGACCAAAGTCTGTCAGGCCAAGCCAAGCCGCCCAAATACATCGGGGCCACTTGCATGGCTGGCGCGACTGGCGCCAGTGGTTTGGGCGCAGCCGTCGCAAACCACGCTGGTGCGCGCCCATGTCATGGCGCCTGGTGCCTGCGGCCTGCGGTTATGCGCGCCCAATTGGGCGGGTTCCTGTTGCTTTGGGGTTAAGGCGGGCCGCGCCGGCGGCCCCAGTATGACAATGCGCGTGTTCCACAATGGGGCCAGCACCCCAGCACCCCAGCACCCCAGCGCCCCAGCGCCCCAGCACCACGTGCCTTATTGAGACGTGCGGCCACGCATTGCGTCCAGGAACGCACACCCGGCTGCGGGCGGTATCTTATTTTCCCGTCATTCTTCTTTGGTACGTTTCGAGTTTGTTCTGGTGTGTTTGGCTGTTTTTTTTTTTTTTTTTTTTTTTTTTTTTTTTGTTTGAGGGCTTTGTTTTTTGTTTTTTGTTGGTTTT
>JAKTYP010000107.1:0-56248 GCA_030561945.1 Metschnikowia krissii
TCTTCCGATCTTGTCGTTGGGACACGTATTTTGCGTGCGTGGCGCTCCTCCTCACCACCAACGACCACAGTACCATATGGCGGGTGCATGAGCAGGTCGTGCAGGAAATGTGCCGCCGGCAAGAAAAAAAAGAAGAAAAAAAAAACAGAAAAAAAAACAGAAGAGAACAATAAAAGAGAACATAAAAGCACGGCTCGGTTTGAGAGCGCACTTTCTGGGCGCGCGGGGCATGGTGTTTAAATTAGTGGATGCGTCTATAAAGAGCCAAGCGCGGGCCACTAGGCAAATCTCTTCTCGACCGCATGGAGCAACTTCATAGACTGCTCCATGAACAGCAACATCAAGATGGAGTGTGGCCCTATCCGGAAGAGCTGCGCCCAGAAGCCTTTGTAGAGAGCCATGGGTCCCTCGGTTTTCATGGTCTTGATGAAGCAGTCGATGGGACCTGTGTACAAATTTCCCTTCTGGTTGTACACCCTGGTCAAGACGACATCCCAAGGGTTCATCACGATGGCCACGCCCAAGCCGGTCATGGCTGATGACACAAGGTGCAAGCCCACGGAGCCGTCAGCCATCAAGTCGTGTTTCAAGAGGGAGTGTTTGGTGAGGTTATAAATGGGCAACTGGGCGGCGGAGCCGGCCCCGGTCCTCAAGAGCGCGGCGTCGGTCCCGCGAAACCAGCCTCCGATACCCTCATGGGCATAGATGGTTTTCAAGCCGTCGAAAAGACCACGGTAGTATGTCTGCTGCCCCACGCTCGCCGACGCCCCTGCCTTGGTGAAGGACTGCATTCTTGTCTTGATGAGGAAGAATGGGTTCGAGATCACCGCGCCGGCCCAGCCCGAAACAATGCCCGACACCACGTTGACAGTAAGATTCTGCGGGATCTGTGCCGCGTCCTCATAGAACTGATCCGGGAGCAACACCTTGGTCATGTAATACCGCGTCGGCTCGTAGAGCCCGAGCCGACACCCGTTAAGGGCGATCTGGTACACGTACCCACACACCAAGCCCTGCTGCAAGCCACGGATGCCTTCGTTCTTGTAGATTACTACCGAAGCCTGCAAGGGGTTCTTGTATAGACGGGGCACATCACTCTTTTTCGAGAGCTCGCCCTGGAGCTGCATTCTTGTCTTGATGAGCTCAATCGGGTTTGTGAACGTCACGGCCCCGCAGGCCGCAAGGCTGCCGGCAAGGAACCCGCCGAGAAGAGAGACCTCCTGCGCCAGGTTCTTGTTCGGCTGAGTGTTTGCAGCCATTGTCTTGTCAATGGAGATGCTAGTGCGTCCCATCAGCGATGCAAATGAAAAATCGCGCCGGTACCGGCGCGCCGCCAATGTCGCGCGCCCAGAGGCCGGGTTCCAGCATTATATTGTTTTGCCCGGCATCTTTCAAGTCCCGAAGCAAAGCAGAAACTAAAAAAAAAAAAAAAAAATAATAAAAAAATAAGTGGGGAAAAAAAAAGAAGAAGAAATCTTGTTACCAGGGTGCTTTTTCCAGGTTGCCGGCTTTTCCTGGTGTCTTTTAGTTTGTGAAAAGTAGCGTGATTGTATTGCTCTATTTGTTTAGTCGAACAGCTCCCGCAGGGCCTACGGGCCTCGAACCACGCCGCGCCGCGCCGCGCCTGTGGGCTGTGGCCCGGATATTGGCGGCGTGGCCGGAACAAACCAGCACAAACTTGGAGCTTCAAAAGACGTGATTCTTTTGTATTTATGTTTGTGTTGTGCGGACTGGCGGTGGTTTGCCCCGGAAATTACCATTTCTCCGTCGCTAGACAGTTTTGTTGCCTGTACTAGTATAATCCGTGTGCGGCCACGTCTGTCCTGAGTCCAAGTATATACGGGTGCAGGCCCCACGACCAGCGCGCACCGTGCCTAGTAATTGAGTGTTGGCGGGAACACCGGGCCTTCTCCCCATATGGGCTCCTTATAGGAGTTTTTACACCTGGGCCTTTTCTAGAGGCCAATTTCTAGTGGTCGCTGTAATGAAACGACTTTTCTTTTCTTTCTAAAAGTGGGAGCAACAGACAGATGCACTAAACGAAGCGTATGGCAGCCCGGGCGGGAAAGGAAAGAGAAAGCGGTGCGGCGCTCGGCAGACTCCGTCCCATTTATCTTTTTGCCGCCTTCCTCTCAATTTCTGAGGTGACAGGTTTAGATTGTGGATTCCGCCTTGAGTGCCGCACCGCACACCAGGGCGAAATTGGCCGTGTGAACACGCGTCTTTGTATTGTATGTTGGTCCCCGGTCCCAGAAACACGGTCTTATTATATGGGAGGCCGCCCAATCTACCTGGCTCTTGCTCTTCCAAGTCACAACTCTCTGCACTATAGGAAGAGCCAAGGCGCCTGCCGCTGAGACAGTAGGGCGTGTAAAAAAAAAAAAAAAAAAAAAAACCAAGGTAAAGAAACCCATTACCTGATATAAAAAATTTAATAAAATATCCCAATCCATATATCAACCGGTCAGGTTGCATGGGGCCTGTGCAGCGCAGGGCTTCTCTAAAAATAAACGCCAGTTGAGCACCAGAATAGGTCAATTACGATGTAATCTAGAATTAAGCATTTTCTTGGGCCTTGGGACCCTATTTTGAATAGAGTTGCCTGCAAGAAGATTAACTCTAGGTACATCCGGCTCGTGCATTGTTTTGGAAACATCGCATGCCATCGGTCTACCGTACAACCTGGTCGTCCCAGATTATCTTTTTGGACAAGTCACGCGGGCATCTTTTCGCTGCCCCGCCTCTACTCGTTTCTTTACTTGCACGAGGGAGGTCTAATCAATCGCACAGAATTAGAGTGTCCTGAGTATTCTATTAGGCGAAGGGAGGGGAGGGGTGGTGGTGGTGGTGCTCTACTAATAGACCAACCAGAAAAGAAAGGAATAGAAAAGAGAAACCAAAGAAGATTAAAAAAAAAAAAAAAGAAAAAAAGAAAAAGGAGAAACATAAAAAAAAAAGGGGGAAGAAATAGGAGGAAGTTGCTTCGGGCGCAATATCTCCATAAACTCACGGGTTCTAAAAGACCCGCAATTTCTCGAGAATGCCTTGGATCTGGGCAAGCGACTCTTGACCAATTCCGTCCAGGGCGTTGCAGACGAGCTTGGCGAAGCCCCATAATTTTCCTGTGCAAACCTTTTGGCCGGATTTACACAGGCAAAACCAAAAAGCGTTTTCAGGAATTTCTTCCGAAACAATTTTTTTTTTTTTAATTGCATCCTGACCTCATCCAATTTTGGAAAATCTTGAAAAACAGCTCTGGCGTTTTGGGCGCCAGTGGCTCACACGGGCGTCGGTCCTACTTTATCTGGCCCCAAAAATCCCGCGATGCACCGACCCCTAGACGTTCTGTGCATCGCCTGGCCTAAGGCGCTGTTTTTCCTCCCCGCGAAGCGCCGCTGTATTTCACCCCACTTTCTCGACCTCAATAAAACCACTGGCCGGGACAATCAAAAATTTCTTTATTTTTCCCTTATACCCCCTACTTTCCACGACCCTTCTGCTTCCCCATTCTCCCTAACGCTCTTCTTGACGTTCCCGTTTCCGTTCAGGTCCCCATTTTTTTTTTCTCTCCATCATCCCCTTGCTCCCCCGCCCCTGCTCCCCCTCACCTGCTTCTACAAACACACGATTGTTCAAATTAGATATACGGTACCTGCTTTCCCTAACATTTGGGAATTTACGCTGAACAGAACTCATTCCAGCACTGGCCCCAGATCTCGGTGCACATATACGTTCTCATACATTAGCATTCTAGAGGCACACAAATTTAACCGGAAATGCAACACAACGGAAGGGCCATGAACACGGTGTTTAACCAGGACTTCATCATTGACAAGCGGTTTAAAATAACAAAGGAGCTAGGCCATGGGGCCTATGGTATTGTGTGCTCAGCGCAGTATGACGATGGGTCCGGCTCTTCGGGTGGCAACGCCGTCGCCATCAAAAAAATTACCAATATCTTCTCGAAAAAGATACTTTGCAAGCGAGCCTTGCGTGAAATTAAGCTCTTGCAGTTCTTTAGAGGCCATAAGAATATCACTTGCTTGTATGACCTAGACATTGTTATGGATCCCGTGACTGGCACCTTCAACGACATCTACTTATACGAAGAGCTCATGGAGTGCGACATGCACCAGATCATTCGCCTGGGACAGCCTCTTACGGATCTGCATTACCAGCTGTTCATCTACCAGATTTTGTGCGGCTTAAAGTATATCCACAGTGCCGATGTCCTCCACCGCGACTTGAAGCCAGGTAATTTGCTCGTGAATGTCGAGTGCGACTTGAAAATCTGCGACTTTGGACTAGCTCGTGGGTTTTCCGAGGATGTCGAACAGAATTCAGGGTTCATGACAGAATATGTTGCTACTAGATGGTACAGAGCTCCAGAAATCATGCTAAGCTTTTCCAACTACACAAAGGCAATAGACATATGGTCTGTTGGTTGTATCTTAGGCGAGCTTCTTGGAGGCAAACCCTTGTTTCGCGGGAAAGACTACGTCGACCAATTAAATCAAATTTTAATGATTTTGGGAACCCCGAAAGAGTCTGCCTTGACAAAAATCGGATCGCCTCGTGCTCAAAACTATGTGAGATCGCTTCCTATAATGAGAAAGATTAATTATAGCGAAATTCTTCCAAATACTAATCCGTTGGCTCGTGACTTGTTAGAGAAAATGCTTGCGTTTGATCCCTACGAGAGAATCACTGTGGAAGAGGCTCTCAATCACCCATATTTGGCTGTGTGGCATGACCCCCAGGATGAGCCTAAGAGTATGGTAAAATTTGATTTCAAGACCTTTGAAACCGTGGATGACATAGAGTCTATGAAACAACTTATGATTGAGGAAGTGAAGAATTTCAGAGAGTTTGTGAGGAAACCGATTCATGAACAAAAGCGGATGCAGCTTGAAATTCAACAGCAACAGCAACAGCAACAGCAACAGCAACAGCAACAGCAACAGCAACAGCAACAGCAACAGCAACAGCAACAGCAACAGCAACAGCAACAGCAACAGCAACAGCAACAGCAACAGCAACAGCAACAGCAACAGCAATCGAAGCAAGAGCTAGATCACCAGCAGCTTCAGAAAAAGCTAGAGTATGAAAGACAACATCAATACGTGCATCAGCAACACCAGCATCATCAACAGTTCCAAACACAAACCGATTTTCTGCTGTTTGAATCTAAATCAAAAAGTATACCCGGAGAAAAATTTGTAGACCAGTTTTCGGGTTTGATGAATAACAATACCTCAGTATTGAATAGTGCTGGTCTTCTCACCGACCCCTCACAGCTCCGCAATGAAAATAATTTACAACATTATGATGCGATGCCCAAACCGCAAGAATTTGAGGAATTTTCTATGTTGGCAAGAAATCAGGATCCAAATCTTTTACTAGAGGAAGAACTAGGTTTTGGAATGGACGGTGGTGGGTACCATAATTAAGTTTTAGATTAAACCAACCCCTTTTGCTTACAGCGAAGAAGTATAATAAAAAAATTATCGAGTGTAATGATATAATAATTAAATTATGCAGTCATCTAGTTATTAACTGATTTTAAATCTGAAAATATCGCCACTCTTGGCATACACCCAAAAGTCCCTTGAGTCACAATGGAAGCCAGAAATGTGACCGTTTTTTATCAAGCAAGACAAATTCATGGTAAGCAAAGGCACTTGAATAGATGGAAGTTCTTTGTCGTTTGCAATACCGTGAATAATACAGGGATATTTCATCCTGAGCTCCTTATTTTTCTTTGAGTAATGCTTCTTGAGTCGCATTTCATACAATGACTTGTAAAGTGAGAATGCGATTTGGAGTTGCTCTTTAGATATATCAGGTCCTGTCGTTGTGTTTGAAGAAGTACTCAACAAATTGTTTATACCTAATTTGCTGAATGAAGTGTATATCTGGACATCTTCAGATTGATTGAATGAGCGGCTTCGTTTGTGATACCTCCCTGTGTTCATGGCCGAATTGGATTTTGTGCGCGAGGATACTGACTGTAATTGAAAGTTCAGAAGAGTATCAGCATTTTGGGACGGCGATCGTGTGACCGTTGTGAAATGGCTTTTCTTTATTCTAGGGATTGCTTTGTTGTTAAATTCCCAAAAGTTGACCTTTCCGTCACTACCGCATGTGAGTAAATTGTAGATCCCGTTGCTTGAGGAATTCCGAGGATTGAGATATTGGTCTTTCAGTACAAAACAGACTTTTTGAACAGTATTTGAATGCCCTTTCAATCTACTTACAATAGCAATATCTTTTATCGCAGGAGCATAGTATACCTCAGAAGAAGATTCGGTCCTTGGTTGGTCACATGAGTAAGAGTTTGAAGCGTACCCAAGAAAAGACGCCAGCAGTGGGATATTTGAATTTGAACTATTGATGGTGCCACTTCTAGATCTATTTCCCCTGTTTGTAGATGAGTCAGGTTTTTTATTGAGAAGCGCATTCACGTTGTAGTAGCTCATTTTGAAGATCTCTACTAAATCACCTTTCCCACACGAGACAAAGAATCTGTTGTCAGACGAGAAGCATATGTCCCTGATTCCGTCCTGGAAGTAATTTGACACAATATCTGTCAAGATTGGCAGATTGTAAAAATTGTTCAGGTCTCCATAGTTCTTGCCATACGTTGCCACAAGATCGACAAAACGGACTAGGCCATCTTCCGATGCGAGAGCCAAGATCATAGGATTGTGCAAGTTGCTTAGTAGGCTTTCGCAAGGGATGGTTGTTGCAATCGAAGTGATTGGCTTGTGACTGATTTTAAAATGCCCAATAAGATACGACGGCGACGAGTCGTCATCTGCGGACAAAACTTTCTCACCCCAGCCACTCAAGTCAAAAAGTTTGAAATAAGTTACAAATCGGTCTGTGCCCACGACTTTCTTTGAGTATGTTCCCTCATTTTGAGGTGGCGCATAAATATCTATAATGACCACTTCACCGGTGGAGAACCCTGCCGTAATGAGTAGACCGTAACTAGGATGGTTTAAAGCACAGAGTGATGTGACTGACAGGGTCGACAGCGAGCCTTGTGTTCCGGCAAAGGAATGATTGCCCATGTTATCAAAGTGACGAAAGGTAAGTGACGAGAGATTAAGCACGAGAATGTCACCGTTGTTGAGGCCCAAAACCACGAGCGTCTCATTTGCAACAGTGATGAGCGATGTGACAAACAAATGGCTGCTGAGTTGGACTCTCAAAATAGGACGCTCGAAAACTTTTTTGTACGGCTCCGGCAGCGGTTGAGTCAGGTGACAGCTGCAGTTTGAAGACAGGGTTGACGGGGCTGGTGGAGCAGGGGACTGTGGGAAGATCTGGGTGGTGGATTGGGTGGTCACGGTGCAACTGAAGTCGTGGTTTTCATCTAGAGTAAACACGTTTATGACGTTGACATGGGCACTGACCAAAAGCTTGCTTGTATTCGGAGAGGTGAGCTGGGAGGAGTATAAGTTTCTATCGAAATCAATGAGGGACGATATCAGCGCATGATTGCGGGGAAGCTTTTTGTGTATTCCCCGAAAAGTTGTGGACGCCAGGCCATCTGTGTCCAAGTCTGCAAGCAACGAAGACCAATGTGCAGCGTGGGGACTGTCGGTTCCTCCGATGCGGAGGATTTTGTTAATGCTGTTGGTCATCTTATTGAAGGGATTTCTGAATTCCGGCATGTGGACGGTCAAAGACTTGGCGGAGTTCTGAAGCGTCATCATGGACGAGAGGCAGCCTGGATTCAAATGGACTAAGTGATAAGGGTCACGCAAGAGAGGGTTGACGTTAGCGCCCACGTGCTTGGATCCGTCCTGCTTGAGGTCCCCACATTCTGCAATCAAGTCGGAAAAAAGACTGGCGTAGTGGAGCGGCATCGGCACATATGTGGTGGACTCAATGTTCTTTTGGATATCCAGCTGGTATGGCGGTCGAGACACGTGCAAGTACGTGTGATGTATATGCGCCTTTGCCGTAGCCGAACCATTGCTTCCTGTAAGTGGCCAGTTGAAGGTGTTGACGCAGTGGAGCTGGAGCGGACACAAGCACCTTGTTAGCGTGAAATGCGTGTTTTCATCAAGCACAGGGAGACTGGGGCACACCGACCCGAGGAATACAGCCAATGACGTGTTTTTGGCCATTGAGCTAGAAATTTCCGTCATGGTCCGCTTTTGCTGTTACTTGCTAGTCGTCGTGGCGTTTGGACGTCGACCTAAGACAGTTTTAGGTGCAAAAGAGGTGTTTTTGGAACGACCTGTTAATGGAAATGGGTGGTTAAGTGAGTGCGCCGCAGGGGACAGTGGATATGGTCACTTAAGGGCAAAGCGAGCGGGGGGGGGGGGGCGAAAAGGAGAGGAGCAAGGAC
This sequence comes from Metschnikowia krissii, assembly GCA_030561945.1. Lineage (NCBI taxonomy): Eukaryota > Fungi > Ascomycota > Pichiomycetes > Serinales > Metschnikowiaceae > Metschnikowia > Metschnikowia krissii. The sequence goes on from JAKTYP010000107.1 coordinate 8,366, forward strand.
AAAAAAAAAGATAGGCTTGTGTCAGCACACCTGGTTCAGATCAGGTAAAAGCAGAAAATATGGAAGTCCTGCCGTTCTTATTTTTCTTTTCTTTTCTTTTCTCTTTTCTTTTTTGTTTTTTATCACTTGTTTTTGGGAGTGTATTCGAGGTAATGTTTTGGGGCTTAATATTGCCGTTGTATAATCCGACGGCTCCCGATGCGGAAAAGAAATGGGAGTGTCTCGCTTGAGGCGCGATATCTAAATTGCTCACAGGCCATGGGGCGGCGCAATGCCAGGAAAGATGGGGCTCAAATTTTGACAAAATATCCTGTTCTTTTTTTTTCTTTTTTTTTTCTTATTCTTATTTCTTTCTCTTTGGTTGATCGGCGCATTTGAATGCCCTCTACCTGGTGGCGGTTGGTCGAGTCCGTAAAGTTCAACCTACCCATGGCTGAGGTAGCACGCGTGCTCCAGCCTACAGGCCCATGTCTGCGTTATCGGCTGGGTCACGTGGACGAGTTTTGTTCCCGCACACCCACAGTTTGGCTGCACGTCTCGAGATGGCTACGCTACTTTCCTCATCTAATTTTGCAAGGCTTCTTCTCCTCCCGCCCCAGAAATGCCAACCACACCCCTCAGGATAATGCCTTGAATTGCCTCCATATCCTATCACGGAAAACAAATCACTTTAACCGGACGAGATATTCTTTTTTTCTCATTTCTCATTTTCATCTTGGCCCAGAAACGAAGAGGACTGAAGCCGGTGGGGTATATGTGCTTTTGTCGATCCAGTACCACGACCGTATTTTCAAAACCCCCTCCTCACAACCCTCACAAATACTTTTGTATTCACAAGCAAACTTTTCTATTGCACAGAACCACAAAAAAAAAAAAATACGAGCAACATTCCTTGATGGGCGCCGTTTTTCAGTGGCAGCTGAATCGGGTCTATAGACCCGATTCACACCGGACAGCTCGCGGTTCAGGCCATACTCTTAATCAGTATATGTAAGATTGGTTGTGAGCGTCTACAAATTGAGAGAGCTAAATCTTTATTGTAAAGGCCAAGAGCCTGTTTAGCTTCGATCTCCTTTTGTGTTTCCTATTAACTTTCTTGTTCGTGGTGTCTTCGAATACCGCCCCTGCTCCCCGCGGTAGTTCCCTCTACCCCAACCTATCCAAACCGCGGCGGGGTGGACATGCATATAAATATGGGTGTTTTCCGTCGCGCTCCTGGACAGTGCGACATTTGTCGGAGGCGAGGATCCACGCCGCCGGAAAAATTTTACCGCACTCTCCTTCAAGAACCCCCTATTCCGATCCATAGCTGTCTTCAGTTCTCCCAAAACACCATAAGCGTCACCCATTTTTGCTCCTTGGTCCCATCAAATCTAGCGTCAATTATCTTCTGGACACTATTTCCGAGGGTAGATTGGCTCGTACAAGGGACTTTTGCTCTTGGTTATTTTTGTTGTGTCGTTCCCGGTGCCACCCTTCCCGCACAGAGCGACATTTTTTACTCTAGTTGTGGTCGCGCGCGTGTACACCATCACAACACACCGCGATTGCATTCACACCCCCCGAGGTGCATCACTAAGTCTAAACCCAGACTTTGCTCCCCGGCAAAAAGCCTGCTACTATTTAGCAGGAAGGCCGATCACACAGCAATTGGTGCCTCGGCACTTCAGACATGGCAGTTCTTCCCTCCAAGGCTGCAGGTGCTGGGAAGGCCGCGGCGGGTGCTAGATTCCGCCAGCGAAAGATCTCGGTGAAGATCTCGTTGCCAATTTACAACGCCAATGAAATTTCAGCTACCGAACAGGACCTTGAGCCGTCACAACTTCACCACCTTAATGCCTCTGCACAGCAGTCTCGCGACCTACATACTGTCGAGACAGGCGTTGATAAAAACGAGGAAGATGAAGTCCATTTGCAGCAAGTCATAAATGCTGCGCAGCGTGTCTTGTTGGGCTCACACAAGGAGAGCGACAAGGCGAAAGAGTCGCCCTCTGTATATATCCCGACTCCAGACGCTTCAAAAACTTGGCCCGATGCAAAAAAATATTATTCTGATGAATTGTTTGTTGAGCCCGAGTCTTACATCAAATTCAGCGCGACGGTGGAAGATACACTTGGCGTGGAGTACAATATGGATGAAGAGGATGAAAAGTTCTTCACCGAGTTCACCCTGAAAACCACAACCAAATCCGGTGAAATCGAGCTAGATAAATCGACTCAGAATAGTGATAGCGATAGACTGTGCACCATGTTAGAGTTCGAAGCAATATGCGATAAATTCGAGAAAAAAATCGAAGAACGCCAACCTTTCTTGTCCATGGACCCTTCCAATATACTTTCATACAAAGAACTTTCCTCTTTGATTATCGAGGAGTTCAATTCAAGCGCCACATCTGAATTTTCCATCGCTCAAACGGGCATGGATCAAAAATATATATCCACTTCAACGATCAAGGAGAAACTTTCAAAGGAATTAGGATATGCGCCCTTTGTGACCACTTTTGACAAGAACCAACGATCAACCAATGGTATCCGCTCTATTCCGGTCTTGCTAAAGCTTTTCGGTGAGTCTATCTACAATCATTGGAGGGAACGAAAAATTGATCGCAAGGGTAAATCTATACACCCAACCCTTAAGTTCGAAGATCCAAATGCGAACGAGAAAGATAATGATAACGATCCATATGTGTGTTTTCGCAGGCGTGAATTCCGTCAAGCCAGGAAGACCAGACGAGCCGATAATCTTGGCGCAGAAAGAATCAGAATGTTACAAAAGTCTTTGAGACGTGCAAGAGAGATTATTTTTAACGTCTGCCAAAGAGAAATACTTAAACTTCAAAGTTGGGAATATGATCACGAGATCTTCAAACTTCGAAATGAAGCAAAGGGAGTCAAGCGTGCTGTTGGTATTAAAGGTGATGATCATTTATTCTATCCTCATAAACGAAAGAAAATTGTCAAGGTTGAACCGGAAGAAGAAGAGGAGGTCGAAATACCAAAATCGAAAAAAGAAAAGAAAAAGCAGCAAGAAACTTCGTCTGCTGTCACTCATCCGAAAGATTCCGCAAATCTCAATGGGCAAAGTCAACCAGAAGCATCTTCGACTCAGCCATATGTCAAGCTTCCACCATCCAAAATTCCTGACATGGATTTAGTGACAGTCTCATTTGTCATCAAGGAAAAAACAGAAGCAATCAAGAGAGCTGTTCTGGAAAAATTAAAAAAGCGGAAAGATGCTGATAAGGGATATGCAAATATAACTTACGATCCCCGTCAACCTTTTTTCAACATCTCCACTAATAGAGGGAATAAGCTTCTTGAACCCAGTCACATCCCATACTCCTCTATTGCTGCAAGTCACTATCATCAGTTCAACACAACAAATGTTATTGATGATCAGGTTGTAAAATCATTGGAAGATGGATCAAAGCCTTACCCCGGTGTTAAAACTTTTAGAGGGTCTTCTGGTGAGCTTATCCCTTCGAAAAACTTTCCACAGTTACATTCTTTATTAACAAATCATTTGAATTTGAAACTTGATGATTCTTCTAGCTACATTGCACAGCTTCTTTCAAATGTCGAAAACAACAATTTCAGTTCGTATACTAAAGGTTTCAAAAGAACGAATGATGATGAGATTAATGCCATGGATGAGGTTTCTGAACCGATTTTCAGATTGAGAAAGCGATATGACAGAGCTAACCGAACGTTTATCGATAGACGTGGTTTGGTCACAAGACCTAATAATGAAATTAATGAATGGTTGAACTTATCAGAAAGCGACGAAGATTCTCATGAAAAAAATGTCGATGATAATTCGCCTGTCATCAAGAACTCGAGAATAAAGGATCCATACCATAACAAAAATGATGCTGTCATGCGCATGGACTCTCGCTGGAGATTTGACGATGATTACCCTGATTACGATAAAGGTATTCGGGACCCGTTCAGTCTCAACCCATCAAAGCTAAACTCTATTAGTGATGATACACAATCTATCAGGTTTGGGTCAATGCTTCTTTCCAAGTCTTATGACTTGTTAAGAGAAAGTGCGCATCAGAGACAAGTTCTTATTCAGCAAGCCAAAATCAGAGCATTACAGCAACAGCAATTGCAAAGAACGCAATCACAAGGACAGTTACTGTCGAATACAAGTGGCTCTCAACAGACCGGAAATAAGGTAACAAACCCTCCTGGGACGCCTATACGATCCGTGAATGGTGGCAATGGAGCTGGGCTCGCAGCCAACACCCCATACCGGAAAGCATCGTCTCAAGGCCCCTACACTTCAAGTATCAACAAAATGGGAGCCGGTGTAAGTCGGTCAAAGCCACCATATACTGCACAACAACTACTGGCAATGCAGCAGTATAAGCAACATCTGAGCCAACAACTGCAGAGTCAAGGCGCTCTTTTTCTGGAGAAAGTCACACCAGGTGTGGCCCAACGGACGAGTATTTCCTCTTCATCTCCCAAGAGTGCCGGAGACGCCACAAAATTGCATCCTGACCGTCTCTAGATGAGGCCGGCCTATGTACCATAGAAAATGTAAACAATATAGAGCAACGATTTGAAGCTCACATACGGCACATACTCGCCTTAGCAAAAGTGACAGGTATGTTTCTCACTCGGCATCGAATTTATTCAATTGTAATAAATGAAATACAGGTCATTAACTTCAACGCATTATGTCTCATAAAGTTTCATTTTGAAAAAGACATGGGCCTCGATGATAGGGCTGGATAAATGCCGCGGGGTTCTATCCCCTTCATCCAGCATTAATCAACAAATTAACGTAATTGTGCAGACATATTTCATTCAATACTCTATAAATTCTATACCTGGACTAAAACAAGCCTTCGATTTCACCCTCGTCATTCACTTCGACATTCATGTATCCAGCGTGGGTAGGCAAGCCGGGAATCGTCATGATTTCCGCAGCCAAAGCATACAAGTAACCAGCACCAGCACTGCATCTCACCTCTCTGATTGGAACGGTGAAGCCAGAAGGCACACCCTTCAAGGATGGATCGTGAGACAAGGAGTATTGTGTCTTTGCAATGCAAATGGGCAACTTGTCGTACCCCTGGCGTGTATAAGTCTCAATCTGTTTCTTGGCCAATGGCGACAACTCGATGTTAGCAGCACCGTACATCTTGGAGGCGATTGCTGTCAATTTATCTTCGACTGAATCCTCGACATTGTACAAGAAAGTCTGCTCCGACTCTTTGCTCTGGAGTACAGCCTTGGACACAGCCTCTGCCAACTGCAAAGATCCGGAACCTCCCTGAGCCCAGTGGTTGGAAGGAACAGCAAAGTCGGCACCGGCTTTAATGGCCTCTTCCTGGATCACACGGAGCTCGTTCTTAGTATCTGTCTCAAACTCGTTGATGGCAACCACGACCGGCACGTTGTATTGCTTGATGTTGGCAATCTGTTTGGCCATGTTAGCGCATCCAGAGCGCAAATACTCCAAGTTTTCGGATGTGTACTCAGAAGGCAACTCCTGGCCCGGCTTCACATCGGGGGCACCGCCATGCAATTTCAATGCGCGGGAAGTGGCCACAAGCACGACGGTATCGGGTGAGATGCCAGAAGCACGGCACTTAATATTGAAGAAGCGCTCGCCTCCCATGGTAAAGTCAAAGCCGGCCTCAGTGATGACGAAACCCTTCTTGCCATTGTTGATGACGTTCGAAGGAGAAGTCAACTTCAAGGCCAAGAGGTCTGCAATCACGGAGGATGCGCCGATCGAGATGTTGGCAAACGGACCCGCGTGAACAAAGACGGGGGTTCCCTCAAGGGTCTGCATCATGTTGGGCTTTATGGCATCCTTCAAAAGAGCAGTTATGGCACCAGCGCAACCCACGTCTTCAGCGGTGATAGCAATACCCGTCTCCTTTTGCGTGCCGACCACAAGACGACCGACTCTTTCCCTCAAGTCCTTGAGTGAGGAGGATAATGCCAAGATGGCCATGAGCTCAGAAGCCACCGTGATGTCGAAGCCCGAAACACGGGGTGGATACTTTGTGGCCTCGTTCTTGCCCTGTCCAAGGGTGATTTCACGGACAAAACGGTCGTTGCAGTCAACAACGCGCTTAATAGTGATGGATTCCGGGTCGATGTTGAGTATGGCAAATTTCTCAATCTCCTCCTTGGTCAACTCGTCGGGGTTCGTTTTCGAAATACCTAATTTCTCCAAACGGGCAATCATCTGGCGCGTAAACTTGCGCACACCCTTCTTCGCAGGGACCAATCTCTTGTAGAAGCCACCAACGGTCTTGCTTGTGTGTTCGTGGAACATGCGCGTGTCGACAGCCGCGCACAACAAGTTCTGGGCCGCTGAAATCGCGTGGATATCGCCGGTCAAGTGCATATTGAACTCATCCATGGGAATCACTTGCGAGTAGCCGCCACCAGCAGCACCTCCCTTTACACCAAAAGTTGGTCCCATCGATGGCTGGCGCACGTTGGCAATCGAGTTGAAGCCCAAATGGGCTCCAAGTGCCTGTGTCAAGCCAATAGTGGTGGTGGATTTGCCCTCGCCCAAAGGCGTAGGCGTGATACCCGCCACCAACACGTAGTGCCCACGTTCAGACGTAGATCCCTCCATGTCCTCTTCCAAACGATCAACCACAATCTGCGGGTCGACCTTGGCCTTAAAGTGGCCATATGGCTCGAGCTCGCGCTCCAAGAGCCCGAGTTCTTGGGCGACTTTGGTGATTTTCTTGGGTTTTTGCGCACGTGAGATGGCAATGTCCAGCGGCACGGGCGTCAACGGCTTGAGAGGCAACGGCTTGAATCTGTGGTCGTGGGCCTTCTTGGACGAGTGCATCGCAGCGTCGTAAACATTGGAGCAAAGCATGGCCACGGTCATGGGGCCGACGCCACCAGGAACCGGAGTCAAGAAGGAGGCCTTACCCACAACGTCTTCGAAATCCACGTCGCCAACTAGTCTGCGCCCGTTCTTGGCGGTGGGGTCGTCCTTGTAGTTAATGCCCACGTCAATCACGACGGCACCCTCTTTCACCCAGTCGCCTTTGACAAACTCAGGAATGCCGACTGCAGCAATGACAATGTCGGCGTTGCGAAGAACCGAAGGCAAGTCCATTGTGTGGCGGTGGCAGATGGTGACAGTGCAGTCCTCGTTCCTCAACATCGCCGCTACTGGTGTACCGACGATATCGGAGCGGCCAATTACTACGGCATTCTTACCGCGCAACTGGATGCCCGTTGTCTTGATCAACTCCATAATACCGTTGGGCGTGCACGGTTTGAACATGGGATTTCCGCCTCTTTTCGAGAGCTCGCCGGCGTTGTACCGGTCAAAGCCGTCGACGTCTTTTTCGGTGGTCACAGAGTTGGTCACCAACGTCTCGTCAATGTGCTTGGGCAACGGAAGCTGGATTAAGATGCCGTGAACCTTGGGGTCTTTGTTCAAGCGGTCGACCTCTTCAAGCAACGCCTCCTCGCTTAATTCGGCGTCAAACTTCAACAAGTTTGACTTAATGTTGGCTGACTTTGCGGCCTTGAGTTTCGACCGCACGTATGCTGACGAATCCGGCCTGTCGCCCACCTGGATGATTGTGAGCTGTGGCTTGTAGCGAAGCTGCTCAAAGTCAACATCGGTGTTGGACAAGGGCAAGTCCAACGCCGGGTACTGCATCTTGTTGTACTCAACAACCTTCTGTGCAATTTGCTGCTTAATGATTTTCGCCAACTTTGTGCCTGACACAATCGTGGCATCGAGAACACGGCTATTCGTGTGGAATCTCTTGATGGCGGCCTGGTAGGTCCTCACGCTTCTGAGCATTTTGGTTACAGTCTGGAGCGGGCGTTGGCGAGAGACACAAACAAGGACAATAGCTAGAAAGAAAAAAAAAACGAGAGGTTGCTCAGCGGTGCTTGGGTTGTGTTTGTGCTATATGCTGACTTTGAGGGTACTTTCGGATATAGATGGTGGTGTGGAAAATAATGCCTGTGTCCGCGTAGCCCCGGGTTATATGCCAGACCTCGATGAGCACCTTTGTATGTTTCTTTGAGGAGGGGAGAAAATTTTTGCTCTGGGAATTTTTTGATCTTTTTTTTTTTCGCTGGCGGAACGTGAGTCACAAATGCCGCGGGAATATCGCCCGAAGGTTGCGGAGCAAAAACAAACAATGCGGTCATGAACAAGTAGATCTCTATTTGGACAAAGGTGAGGTCTGTCGCCAAGATACGTAGCTGCAAAATCACAGCCTTGCTGGAATATTTCCTTACCCGAAATAGATGGGAGATGCATATACTTGTGCTGACTCGGTTCGGATTCAATCATAAACGCAGTCAGGCAGCGCGTTGGATCCAGAGCCGCGCACAGACTAGGTCACGTGACATTGGACTGGAATTTGGCATCGTGTACCTTTGAGGTTGTTCTAGCTCAAGCATGTTGCATGCTGACGGCCGGATTTTCTGTTGATACTTTGTTGTTTGTTTTACTGATTCTTTTATTTTATTTTTCTTTTATTTTTTTTTGTGTGTCAAGCACGTAGTCGTCACGCATATTCTTATGTTCTTTCATGAGTGTGGCCTTTGGGGCCCTTGATGGGCTAGATATCCACTACGCAATCACAGGTAGCCCGCCGGTGTATGCTCATGTAATACATAGACATAATGAATAGATGCTTTTTTTTGCCAAAAGCATTAGTATTCTTGGTAACGCCTGATCTAGGACTAAATTTTGATGGTTTATTGACCCATGAAAATAACGTAGCTCATGAGTTTTCGAAGCCCTTGAAGCCAATAAACCTTTTCCTCGCCAAATAGTAGCCGATGGTGCTGAAAAAAAACGCAGCTATTATACTGGCTACAGACGGGGATATGCTTGATATCACAACGCGTCTTGTGATGCGTTGTCGGCGTCCTTCAACAAGTCTTTCTTGCTGGTTTTTGACCTGAGCTGGCTCAACATTGCCTGCGCTCTGAGCATCACAACGTCATACTGCTCCAGTTTGTCTGATAACCTCTCTCGCTCCACTAAAGGCTTTCGTGTCGTCATTCTTCTTTTCAACGACTTAACACTCTCGTATTCATTTGTGGATTCCTCTCTCTTAATACTCAAATCATCTGCGCCAATAAAGTTCTCCATCGAGTATATGTAAAATGATTTCAGTCCCGCATATGAATGCCTTTTTTGGCCACGACGCGATTTATGGTCAGCGACCATGGGTGACTGGTACTTCAACCTGCGGAGTAAAACGTCGATCGGTTCGGGACTTCTATTTTCCTTTCCATTCTCCTCGACCCCGTATCCATCTCCATCATCCACTCCATACTCGTCTTCTTCATCATCTTCCTCGGCGTACTCATTCATGCCGCCCGATATTTTGTCTTCAGGTACATCACTATCGGTGCTAACATCTTCTCCTCTCATTGTTTTTACTTCGACTTGGCGACTATTTTTACTTCTTCTTTCTTTGAGGGCATTTTCTTTCCTTTGAATCATTTGTTTCCTCCGCTCATACACTCTTTCATCCTCCTCCTTCTGCACATTTTCAGCATGCATTTTCTTGAACTCAATAACAAAATTCGAAAACTTGCTGAAAAATGAGTTTCTGCTATTCGAATCTGATGAATTTTCGCCAAAATAATCCATAACCTCACAGTATAGAGCAATAGTGCGTTCTTTTCTGGACTCCACAAGGAAAACTTTTTGTTGTGCTTGCTCTAATGGTCTTTTTATCTTGTCCAAGACGACATCTTGAGGATGGAACATTTCTCTTTCGCTTAATCTTCCCTTGTTTATCGATGTGGCCACATTCAAGATATTTCTTCGGAACTCTTCACATTCTGCCTCCAATTGCTCAATAGCTATTCTCTGTGTATGGTTGAGGATACTCAATTCATCAACAAATGAACCATATTCTGGGAAGTAGTTACGTACAATTTTCTCAATATAGTGCAAAAATGTCATGGAATTAGAGTCATCTTTCATGAACCTCAATCTTTGCAATATATCAAGCTTGAATCCCATTGCTTGCTTGGATGAATCATTCATAAAATTTCCAACTGACCTAATTAATGCCAAAACTTGCTTTAAACTATTGCTTTCTTTGAGGCAACTTGCCCCTCGATGTACCAAATCTAACTTCTGTAGTAAGTCACTTGAATCTTTTTTGAATGAATGAAGTACTAATAAAGCACGCGATCTAGATTTCCAATAGTTTCTCATATTGAAAATTTCGAGGAAAATTCGGTCGGCTCTTTCCAATGACTCAGGAGATTTCAGAGGCTCTTGCTCAGATTTCCTGTAATCTCGAGAATAAGGAAGAAATGCCCTAGAAACTGAGTCTGGTATTTCATTCAATGCATCGCTGTTAAAAAATTCCAAAACACTCACATTATCAATAACCGACTCATCGCATTTATAAATTTTATTCATTAGTTCTTCCACAGCCAAATTCCCAAACATGTGCAAGTTGATACCAAATTGCTGAGCCAAGTCTCTTGGAAGTAATGATATTTTGGACTTGGTTTGCGAAACATCTAACTTAGTCTTGACTTTGACAACGGAAGCTTTGGCCACAAAAGCTTTTTCTAATTCTTTTAATACACCTTTCAGTTGCAATTCATTCATAAGATCTTTGTGTGGGATTACACTCCAAAACGTGTTGTCAATATTGTCAATCTTACTCCAATGCATTTGTTTAAGCTTTGCTTTCGGCTTTAATGATTCATCAGACGGAATTAGACTTTTTATGTTTTTTTCAATGGACCCTAGATTGTCTAAGTTCTTGTTGCACTCTTCTTTGTTATTTCCCTGATTGTGAGGAGAATTATCTTGTTTCTTGTCTCCTAAATTTAAGCCAGGAAGGGGAGGAGGCGGAGGAGGCGGTAGTGGGGTTACTAGGTCACTTCCAGCACTTCCTTTTTTGGTGAAAATGTTAGGCAAAGGAGGGGGAACTGGAGCTTGTGCTGTTAATATTTTTGGTGTGTTTTGATCTAACATAGGGGGTAAAGGGGGTGGAGGTGGTGGACCAGGTACTGACGGGATACGCTCAGTTGTTTTATTTTGCAGAAGCATGTTTGGCAATGGAGGTGCAGGTGGTGGTGGTGGTGGTAATGGTGGAAGTTTAATTTTGTTTGGCAAAGCACCTTTTTCGTATGACTGAGCATAAGTACCTGCGATATCATCAAATCTATGATGTGGGGACAGTGATGCTGTTTGAGAATGAATTTCTAATGAATTTCTGCGGCCCTCCACAAATTCAGAATTTTGTTGAGGCATTTTCAGATTTGGTAATTTCTGTACATGCTCAGGCATATATGATGATAGAGGGACGTTCAGCAGCTTTCCAAATTTCAAAACCGATGAAGATTGCTCAGTAGTCGCTGTGGAGCCACTGTATAAATCCTTTTTTTCCAATGCATTTTCGGATATGGTCTCTTTTTTATTCAAGAGTAACTGGACATCTAGTGACGCGTGGTCACGCTTTCTATCACTTTGAAAAGTGGAAGAGATGTTTTCGTTTGTTTTTCTTTCATCGTTCATGACTTCTGTGTCATGAACGCTTCCGATATTTGGGCCACTTTCCCCGAGAAATGTCAGCGAGCTTTTAAATTCTAGTTCGTCCACCAACAATTGCCTGACTGAGCTATTAGGTTTCAAGATATTATTATTTGTCTCACGTGCAGCGCAATTGGATGGAATACCAAAATGTGAGATTCCATTCTTTTTCAGATTCAAACTTTTTTCAAGTTTCTCATTTTCTTTCTTAAGCCGTTGAAGTTCTTTCTCAAGACTAATAATCTTCAGTTCAATTTGAACATTTTCTTCCGTATTGCTAGTATTCTGCTTGAGTTTGTATGCTTCAGATGCATCATCTTGTGCATGCTTATAATTTTCAGCTTCTAGCTTAAGTCTAGCTGTTTCCATCACAGCCTTCTTGGCTATCTCATCTGTTTCCATTCGATCCATAAGTCTCTCTATGGACATACAAAGAACTGAATCAGCATCAAAGCGAACGCTTGAGTCAGACATTGTGTGAGTAAGAATTGCTTTGAGTAAAACAAGAACTTTTTGCGTTTCTTTTGGAGATTTACTGTTCTCGAGTTGATTCAACTTCTTGATAATAGATTTGATATTCACAGATTCCAGCAGTTGGGCATACATTGTTTGCGGACGGTATTTTTCAGCGTCGTATTTCAGCATTGAGTACAAATCATGAAAAGTATGCCCATTCTCATCTTCCTCGTCATTGTGTAATGGATTTCCGTTCATGAATTTTGAGTAATCTTCATTTTCGAATGCTTCGTACTCTTCAATTTGTTGCATGATATTCTCATCTTTCATTGCTCCTAATTTGTCGAAAATCACGGGTAATCGAGAATCATCTAGTTCCTTACGTAAGAGTGTTCTGTCTTTTAGCTCCTTGCCCTTTTGTAACATTATATTGATAAGAATCAATGTTGTGAGAGCGTAATTTTTGAACTTTGGCTCGTTATTAATTCTCTGGATACCTGCAAAGTTGAAATGCTGATCAATTGAAGATTCGAAGACATTAAGCCAGGGTTGAAACTTGACAAAATCGCCCACGGAGTCTTGAAGAGTAGTAAAGCCCTTCATGATGTGTGGAAAATAATTGAATCCCGAACGGTGAAATAAATACACCAATAACTCCGTGACCAATAACCTTGTTGTTAAACTAGGGGAGAGTAGTGAGTACATGATCGAACTGATAATCATAGCATCTGATTTCAGGAACGAAGATTTGGACGATATTACACTACCATCTTCACTGGCTGCTGCATAAGAATCATCATCACCTAGTTCCCGTCTATCGGTTGACAAAAGAATTTTGAGGCAGTGACAGATGTGTTGCTCCTTGAGTATGTCGTCATTTGATTTGATACTCCTCCTGTTAATTCTGTTCAATACTACCGAAAGAGCGGTTTCTCCTTGTGCCTCTTGAAACTCATAGAGCCAATTCTTGTTTCCTTTGCTGTCTAATTTTTTAGCCAACTTGTGGAACTCTTTAGTGCTCGATTTGTTGGCCATTATGCGGGAAACAAACCAATTTGGAGAACCTTCTTTGCTTTTAAACTTTTTCGAAAATGCACTGAGTGTCCCAGACTCAGCAAGGTTCAGGGAAATGCTCCCATCTTTGTTGAATGAAATGGAGCTTGTTAGCTGGGTAGAAGGTTTTGTGGTCAAATCGGATGGTCGCGTATCTTGAGATACTAATTTTGGACTTGAAGATAGTTTCTGCAGAGAAATAGAGTTAAGAACCTGGTATGTCAAGTTTGATAAATCGAAGTCGGCGTTCGTGTCATTCTCGCTGAGAAGAAGCTCCCATTTTCTCTTCGTAGATATGTTCTGGAATGACTGCTGAGGAAAGACGCGGGAAGATAGCAACCTCTGAAAGAGTGCGTCAACAATTTGCGATTCAGGCATCGCATGCAAGTGTGAGGTCACAATCTCAAAAGAATGAAGGTTATTGTTGGAGCTGGTGTTTCGTTGGGGAGGAACAAACACCGGGCTAGACTGCAAGTCTCTCAACGACCTTTGGGCATTCTGCTTAGCGGATTCCTCTGACATGGTTCTGTAGTATGTGGGTTTAGGCGGGCCCATGGCACTCATCTCGAGCGTCGGGGTACGGGGCCCATCGGGAACAGGGACCAACGTGCTGGCATACTCCTCATTTCCCAGACTTCCGTGAGAAACGCACCTGAGGTCCTGTACAACGGCTGCCCGAGATACCTTTGGATCAAGCGAGCCGAAGCTGGCAGTGCTTCCGTTCAACGGCGCCGTATATACAGCATTTGATACCTGAACTTCGGATGTTTGGTCCAAATGTAGGTTCAGACGCAGCAGCATAGGCACGCGGGGGATGTGGGAGGCCATGGGCTCTCGCGTGGAGCGGTCCTCCGAGCTTAACGACGGTCGTGCCGGAGAAGAGAGTGTAGAGGTGGATCCGGAAGCAGAGACAAGGGAGCCCAAGGAAGGGCCCTGTCGCGGTAGCCTTTTTACGCGTATGGGCTCTTCTAAGTCGGACACAGACTCGTATCCGATGGCCTGGAACTCTTCTCTGGTGGTATCGGAAGCCAGGTGGTGGAAAGCAGGCGTGTTTTTGTTGTCGCTGTGGTCGAAGCTCTGCGAATCAGAAACACTTCGCGACACCTTGCCTGTCATTTTGCCTAAACTCTTTGTGATAAAGTTTCCGTGTCTTGGCTTTGCATCCAGCCCTAGGGGGTGGGCGGATTTGTAGGCCATAGTTTCAACCAGAATAGGCGAAATTCTTTTAGTGGACGAGCTCTGGGTGCTTGGTGCGGAAAGAGGCTTGCGAAATTACTTGTGTACAATGAGAAAGGGTTGTGAGAAATCGACCTTTGATCTGAGGACCCCGCGTCTGGGGGGCCCCGGAGGATGTGATACATGTTTAAGCCCAATATAATAATACAGAGAGAAAACGTACATAAAATGGGACCAGTAAAAAAAATTTTTTAAAAGGATCAAAGATATAAACAAGAACTATACAAAGCTGGAAGGAGCAAATGTATCTATTTCCGGTAGTGGACCATACATCACAAAAAAAAAAAAGAAAGAAGAAATAAATTAATAAAATGAATAAATGAGAAAGAAAGAAAAATCTTATATGACTTGGTGCTCGAACCGTAACTGCCTTTTTGGCCCCGGTTCCCCCGACCCTGAAGATTGTCATATTGATCCTAGGGCATGCCATGTTCGCGACCAGGCCTAGTTTACCCACCTCTCTTGAGAAAGATTAAACCAACGATAAAAAAAAAGAATAATTAGGAAATAAAGGGGAACCAATTCAGAAATAATACAAAGGAACATAGCAATGGAAAACCGCATGGAAATACTCAAACATGACTCGTATGTTTGGAAGCAAGACGTGCATTTGGCGAGATACACTGTCAAATAACGTGCCTCCGGCCAACCCCGCGCTTCTGATGCCCTGGCGCGGGGCCTGGGCTCAGTAGTCCTCTCCTTCCCCCCCCCCCTCTCTCTGCCCCTTCCTTCTTGCTGGAGAGAGACGCCGCGCAAAAAAGAAATAGAATGGCGGAATGGAGCGGCGCCTGAATTGGGGCTCCATGTTAAGCGCGGCTTTGGCCCGCGCCGCGTGGCGCGGGGCCTCAGCGACACCGCACCTCACAGGCCCGGCCGCCTAATTGGATCCAATCAAAAAAGATATACAAACTTACAAACCTACAAACTTAAAAAATTAGAAAGCAGGAGAAAAAATTCAAGCAGCGCAGTGGCTCGAACTAAGTTCCTCGCTCGCCGCGCATACTTGCTGTCGATGAATATTATTCGAGGTATATGGAGCCAGGCGCCACCTCCCTCGCTCAGTTGAATTACTATACGTGCCCAAAGAAAGTTGCGCTTGGACATCCGATGCATTCTCGCGCCCCGCGATTATTTTTTTTGGTTTTGGTTTTGGTTTTGTTGGAGCCGTGTTTCTGCCGCGCTGCCCGCGTGTCGCGTCCGCGTCAGCAATTTTTACCTGGTCTGCAACTTACGGTATCGTTTCCCTGGCCCCAAAATAAACATTGACTGCAAAGACCTTCCATCAGTATTTTCCAAAAGCCACCAAAAATACTCCCACACCCCCACAGGCCCCCTAGATTTTCGCCTCTCCTTTCAGAATCACAATCAGGCACTTGTACTGACACAGAAACCATGCCTTCCAACAAACTTAAAAAATCCCAGGCAAAGCAGCGGCTGATCTCCAGTTTCTTTTTTCCCACAAAATCCGCCGATCAAGCGCCCGAAGTATTCCCGGGCCCTGCGAAGCAAACTGCCGCAAGGTCCACAACCGCAACGCCAGAGAAAATAACCAAAGCGGCCAGGCCTCAAAGCAGCCTCATACAAACAAGTCAGAGCCGCTCGTCTTTCGAAGAGCCCGCTAGCGCAGATACCTCATTTGTCTCTCCCGATGTGGAGAATTTCCGCAACCCGATTTTGAAAAGCCTATCGGGTCGGTCCGCGGGTCTGCCCACAAAACGCGACGCCATGGACCTGCTGGCTCCAAGTCTATTTGTCGTGTCGGATGGGGAAGAAGAAAAGGAAAACCATGTACCCGGGACTTATAATTCGCAGCAGTATCTGCTTGACAGGAAGCCCGACTTGAAAAGAGCTGCCTCCAGCTTCTTAGACGGGTTCGGGGCAAACCCCAAAAAGCTCCGCCGGAAACCAACAGCGAAGCAGAGCCCGCCGTCTTCTTCGCTGGCGAAGGGTCCTATATCGTTGAGTGATGAGCAGCTCAAGATTGTCGATGCGGTAGTAACTCGACACGAAAATGTGTTTTTTACGGGATCTGCCGGAACAGGAAAATCGGTAGTATTGCGAAGCCTCGTGTCCGAGCTCTACCGTAAGTACGGCCAGAATTATGTGGGTGTAACCGCATCAACTGGGTTGGCTGCTGTCAATATCAACGGCCAAACTATTCACAAATTCCTAAGCATTGGTTTGGGTACAGGCAGTCCGGCAGATTTGGTCAAACATATAAAGAAAAACCCTCAGGCCAGAAAGAGATGGCTCTCCTTAAAGGTTTTACTCATTGATGAGGTGCTGATGATAGATGGAAGATTGTTCACCAAGCTAGATGAAATTGCAAAGGCAATTAGAAACAAAAGAACTCCTTTTGGAGGTATCCAAATCGTGTGCTCGGGTGACTTCTATCAACTTCCGCCAGTGGACAGAGAGGGAAATAGTCAATATTGCTTCAACAGTCCGTCGTGGAAGACCGCCATGAACCACACCATAGTCTTACAAAAAGTATTTCGCCAAGAGGGAGATAACCAGCTCATTGATATGCTTAACGCTTTAAGAGAGGGCTCCTTCACACCTGAACTGTTGCAGATGTTTCATCTGTTAAAGAGAAAAGTAAACTACAGCGATGGAATAGAGCCCACCGAGTTATTTCCTACAAGAGAAGAAGTGAAACGAGCCAATGAATTCAGATTGCGGAAATTGGAAAGTGACTCGTTCACATTTGTTGCAAAGGACAATGACAATAGTCCACAGTTAAAAAGACTCTTTGAGAATCTAATGTGCGAAGAAAAACTCACCCTAAAGATTGGATCTCAAGTTATGTACCTAAAAAATCACCCGGACAACATCGTTGTGAACGGCTCGATTGGAAAAGTGATTGGCTTTTTACCTGAAGGAGTATTTGCTAGTTTATTTTCACTGTTTCATCCCGAAGATTTTATTAATCCAACGAGCGAGTTTTTGCTGATTATAGATATTCTATACAGCTCAATTGGTGTAAGCGAGCTTTCGGCAAATTCAAAATGTGTTTTTGAGTCATTACCAGATCGCTGGAGGATCAAACTAGCGCCTTTGATTCGCGAGCTTTTTGCCGTGTCAAAAAATCTGGGTTTATTGCCTGTCGTTTTGTTCAATACTAAAAACGATTCAACTATAATCCTTGTCAGAAGAGAAGAATTCAAAGTGGATCAAGGCAAGCCTTTTGTCTCTTTCGGTTCAAGCGAACAATCCTTGGTCAGAGAACAAGTACCATTGGTGTTGTCTTGGGCAATGTCTATTCACAAGTCTCAGGGCCAGTCTATAGACCGTCTACGTGTTGATCTTAAGCGTACCTTCGAAAAAGGTCAGATATATGTCGCCCTATCAAGAGCAACCAACAAAGAACAACTAGAGGTCTATAATTTTGATCATAGACGGATCACGGTGTCGAAGGAAGTGCAAGACTTTTACAAATCCTTGAAGGCAATGTAAAGATGATCGATTACAAGTGTTGGGAGATACAGAAAAATCGTTTCTTCCATAACACTCTTTTCAGCCAAGTATTATCTGTGAATGCGAATGACGGAAAAAAAAAGAGAGGAAACCATATAATTTTGTCTAAAGAACCGATCTTCAGGTCTGCATGTAAATAAATACAGAATTTATTGGTGTGCCTCAAAGATCCCCATGGGAAAACCACAATTCAAGTTTAGGCGAGAATTCGAAATATCTTTTTTGACAACTGACCACAATAAGTATTCGAAATAATTCATCTCCCAATTTTATTTTTGTTCAATCACAGCCTGACATTTTTAGTGATACCCATAATTCATATATCGCTTCCTAATCAGCGCCCTACTTTTATAATATGTCACATCACGTGATTATATTAATCAAGATAGCTTTTCAGCCATTTTAAAGACACTTTGCGCGATGCAGAATTACCCCAGACTCATTACAAAAATGGCCAGGTCAGAAAGGAAACACTGCTCTACATCGTATGTTTTAATGGCTTGATTGATATTCGTAAAAAAATTACTGACTGAACTAGATGTTTGAACTGTCGACTCAAAAAAGTAAGTCTTTTCCTTTG
The DNA here is from genome assembly GCA_030561945.1 of Metschnikowia krissii. Taxonomy (NCBI): domain Eukaryota; kingdom Fungi; phylum Ascomycota; class Pichiomycetes; order Serinales; family Metschnikowiaceae; genus Metschnikowia; species Metschnikowia krissii. The sequence continues at coordinate 26,710 of JAKTYP010000107.1, forward strand.
CTAAAATTAAGCGTCACATATACTAACAGATCAGCGGAAATGCGATGGAAATGAAGTCTGCCGTCACTGTCTTGAGCTTGGTCTCCAATGTGAGAGGGTTAGCAAAGATAAAAGAACACAGAGGCTCACTTCGAACGAAATTCAACAACTACAAGATATTTCCGCGAGTATGGAGTTCACCTTGACTAGAATATTTCAGCTCACGCAGGATACTAATACTGAAACTGCGCTAGAGCAGATTAAAGAGCTTTTAATGAACTCTGGTCAGCGTTGCAAGCAGCCCAAATCTAGGAAGAGAATACCTGTTTCTATTGATGCGTCTGCTGGGGGAGTGTACTCTGTTTTTGGGCCAACGTCCGCCTTTCTCAATCTTGTTAATAATTCTGAGCGCTCAGTGCCCATGCGGCTATTCAACAATGGCCTTATGAATACAAACCAGCTAGTCAGCTGTCTCGAAAGTTTCTTCACTTGGATGTATCCAGATGTTACAGTATTTATACACAGGGAAAGTTTTTTGGATGAGTTTTTATCTTCTGACGATAGCCATGGTTATTGCTCTGAGGAGTTAGTATACGCCATTGCTGCCCTAGGAGCTAAGTGTGCTCCGTCTGAAGAATTAAGAAGGTTAGCTCAAGACTTTTTTGATACTGCACGCCACAAAATATTGACAACTCAAATTTGCATTCCTCAGATAAACACTTTACAAGCACTTCTTTGTTTATCATTATACGAATTGGGAGAAGGAAATGCTTCGGCAAGTTGGATGCTCTCAGGCATGGCAATCCGAATGGGATACGATATGGGTTTTCAGCTTGATCCTAAAGATTGGTCTTTGGAGCTTTCAACTGCCAGTGGCCCTCAACAAGCATTGATAAGAGACATGAATGTCATGGTTCGCTCAAGAATTTATTGGGGCTGTTACATTATGGATCATTTTGTGAGTTTGATAATGGGCCGTCCAGTAACAATGAGGAAAACTGAGGCCAGTATTCCAACAAGCGAAGTTCTACCCAATGCAAACAATATAGACGGATTTTTATTCCAGCCCAAATCATCCCTCAATAGCGTGCGTAACTTAGATGCGTTCCAAACTATAGAACCACTTTGTTTACTAAGTGAGTGCATCGGTTCTCTACTCACAGATATATATACAGGGGAATCCACAGACGAAACTCTTTCATATCTCAACAAGATGAAGCTAGCGAAATACAATGAATTTTTGGCAAACTGGCGGCGAAAATTACCTGTTTCTTTGCGATGGACTGAACTTTCGATGAGAACACAGGACTATAATCCTACCTTTGCAAACTACCGTTTATTTTATTACATTATTTTGATCTGTCTCAACAGGCCATTCTTGAATGTGCAAACCGGAGTCTTTCTTGATCAATCTCCTCAAGAACTTTTAGATACAGCAATTGCCGAGCTTTCAGTCTTTCTCAATAAATTCAACGAGTCTAAATCACCTCCATCAATCTTGATTGTCTACTCGTCTATTCTTGGTCTTAGTGTTGCATTAATGCAAATTCAAGGTATATCAGACATTGTCGAACTCCTGCAAAGTGATATCCATAAGTTGAAAGTATGCTATACGACGGTATCACAAGCCTGCGCACATTGGAAATTAGCTGCAAAATTTTTGATTTTTGTGGAGAAAAAAGTGGAAGAAATTGATCATCCAAAACTATCGGAAGTCTTTGAGTCTCTCAAAAAGATTCTGGAAACAAAACTCACAGAAAGAGACCTCTCCGACCTTATGGATCAGGATATAGATTTGCCATACTGGACGAATCAGGATAATCTATTCGCTAACTTTTTCGACTTCCTTGATCATACATGATAATTCAAGCTACTACTTCTGAGAATTATATACCATCATAAATGATGCAGACATATTGCCCTCTTTTAATTACTGAAAAACATTACACTTTAGTCGCACTCTGAATTCTATGATTTCATATGTAATTTTGATTCTATCCAGAAATTTGCTCACGTGCTTGCTGCTCAGCGAAGTCGCGCCTTCTTCGATTTAAGTCAGTTCATCTCGCTAAACCGGACTTCCTTTTGCATCTTTAATACCGTGAAAATGACACTTCAAGAGCCCGGAGATCTTGGATATAATGACTTTCATGTTTCACTTTTTTACTTGGCGAATATAGACACAGATTACTTACAAGATGCCAATGTAACTATAGCTTTGAAAAATCTTGCAAAGAAGAATGCCGTCACCAAAGAGAAGCGACTCACAGAATTTTTAAAGATGTTGGATAGCTCTTCTTTTAATGTGAAAGACTACCACATCTTGGTTTGTTGGCTTCAGTTGTATCCTCGTCTTGCCATAGATTCACAGAAATCTGTTCGCCATCTCTCTCATCAAATTTTAGCAACTTACATGGACAAATATGGGGTAAAAGAGTTTAGCAAGTACTTGAAAACTGCTATCCCGATTTTACTTCAAGGTCTTTTTGATGATAAATCCATAGCAAATTCTGTCAGGTCAGATCTCCTCAAATGTTTTGGAGGTGATGAGGACAAGGTGAATAACAAAGTCTGGGTTGTTTTCCATGAGCAGATCATCAACTATTGTCATTCTTTACTAGTTCACGAATCAGCCTCCAGCATCACAGACGAAAGGTCGGCGACTTCAGAAGAGGTGCGCTTAAAATACGAAAAAGCTGAAAACACAGCAATTTTAATGCTTTTGCAGATCATTCGTCTTATAAATGTACAAGATTATTTTTTGAGCGCAACAGCATCTACCCAATTCAATGAAATTTTGACACTGGATCAATTCTGGGATAGTCTTGGATCTTGCTCCGCCAAGGAAAGTATCAACACAAGTCTTTTTAAATCATATTTGGTTTTGATCTCAGAGATCTTTTCCCTTAATGAAGAAAGTCGCTTAAGACCTTTCACTAAGAATTTAAAAGATCCTAAATCTGTGTTCAAAATAACCTCTAAGAAGCTCATCAAAAATGTCAAGTTGACTCCTTCCTCTGAGGCGTCTTCTATGCTTGTTTATTCTGCCGTCATAATTAGTCTTGTGAACACCTTCTGTTTGCTCACTAGTTTCACAACTCAAACAGAACTAAAAATTAAAAAAAACTTTTGGGAATATGGTGGACTGAAAAGCTATTCACGTTTGAAAGATGTTTTGAAGCTTGGTCCCTGCAACTCTGATCCAGTTTATTTTGATTCGTTGCGAGCTCTTTTCAGTGCTTTGGATAACTCGGGTATATTTTTGGGAGCTAATTTTCCATTCATTGACTTTACTAGTGTAAAAGATGCTAAAAATATCATACAAAAAACTCTTTTACCTCACATTCGAAAGCTCAGGGGTTTCAATGCTCTCTCATTTAAGTATCAGGGAATGAAATGTCTTACTCATGTTCTCGAAATATTTTCTAACCATTCCAACTCAAAGAAAGAATTGAATGAGTTGACACAAATATTATTCATCACCTTTCTTGATGAAATCTCCAATACCCGTGTGAAAGAAGACGAGGTGTTCATTCAGAAAAATTGCCATAAACATTTGTCTAAACTTTTTTTGACGCTCCCCGAGAAGGATCTGAGTGAAGTTATAAAGAAGTTCGTAAATTTGCTTGGTGAATGTTATTTACAATTAGCAAATGTGACATTGAGTGGAGATTATGTGAAAATCTGCTTCAATTTCTATCTCATCTTATGTGAAATTTCTCTAGAGCAGGGGGAAGATTTATTACAAAAAGTTACGGAAAAGCTTGAAGACACTTTCGATGAAACAGCAATCAAACAAGGCTTGTCGATAATGCTCGATGTTTCTTCTTGCTCTATTCCAACTTCTTTTATTGTAAACTGGGCAATTACTCGTCTTCCTGCCTTTATTTCCGAAGCGTTTATCAAGATTCCTCTAAAAATATTAAAAAATTTGCTTGAATCAAACATTTCCTTCAACCGGGTACAGATGATCAATGATTTTTTTGCGAAGATCTCTATTGAATGTCCAGCACACCTCGTGTCACTCTTTGGAATTTTGAGTTACTTCAAAACGTCAAAAGGAGAAATAAACTGCAATTCAACTCCTGAGGCGTATGCTTTTCTTATTTCTCTCTCTCAAAATGAAAAAAGACAGGACCTGGAAAATGCAGTCATTCTAAAGTTTATTGATGACCTGGTTATTCTTTCAAATTTATTGGGTTCAACTGTTGGGCATGAGAGACAAATTGAATTAATTGCGACTATTGTCACACAAGATAATTGTCTTAAAAGTATTGGTCTGCACAGCCTATCTACCGAACCTTTGATCTCCTGTGCTCTAGATTTCGTTGAAATTGAACATTCGAAAAAATTTTTAAACAGTTTTGCGGAGCAAAGTATCGTGAAAAACATGATCTTTGAAAAATTGCACACAATGAAACCAGATCAAGATTTTGATAGTCTAGTTGATTTTCTAGCTATGAACGAAGAGATGATTCCATTAGAAAAGATAGATTCTGCAATAGATGACGCATTGAACAAGGTTGATCTTTTGTCACTTTCCTTATCCAATCCCTTGTCGCAAAATGTCAATCTCATCAGGCAGCCAGAAAACACAAGTTTATCTCCATTCATATTAACACTTGCAGCTTTTTTGAGAGATCTCTCGAGAGCAGTGGTATCAAATGACTCTATTCAGATCCTCACCAGTATCTGTGTTGAATACGCAAGCGACTTCAATTTTTTGACTACAACAAGCGATGAGGAGGTGATCACAAAGTTGATTAGCACGTTTGATGGCGTGGGCTTCAACTCAATCCATATTGATGAGACGCAAATAGCGGAGACTTTTAATGGTGATGGTATCACTTCTTCAACTGACACTTTATTGGAAATGATTTCTGGGAAAGGACTTTTTACGGCGAGACAGTATTATATTTCAAGAGTCTTGGTCCGCTCCCTCAATCCAATCTTTGAAAAGATGTCTCTATCTAGCTTTCAAAACATTGAAATTTCCTATCCAAAAATGGGCAATAATCCTCTTCAGCTTGCTACATTACTCAGTTCCGCTAAAAAATTTGTTGGCATCTCACCAAAATTTGATAGAATCCGCAACTTCGTTTTCGCTGAGATCCTTAGTATTCGTTCTACAACAGCTATTTGTGAATCAGGTCTCATTTGGGTTGCACTCGCAAATAACTTTGTTGATATCGAAGTTCCTTATGACATTTTACCTAATCACAAATTAGGAATGCTTGTTAATCATTTAGCCACATGGTTAGAGTGCGACATTGCCTTTGATAAGCTGTTTAGTATTATGAGGGCTTCACTTGCTTCATTTCTTTCCCATTTCATCTCAATTTTAGGAGATAAAGTTCCAGACAGAACTTGGGAATTATCAATTGATCTATGTCTAAATAACTTCGGAATAGCTCAATTGAGCAAAAATATAATATCATTGGAGTTTTTTTCGTTGAAATTGTTTCTTGTTTTGTTGAAAAACCAAAACAAAATTATTTCCGAAGAGTGGAAACAAAATCGAATTTCTATCGAGGAGGAAATTTTAAGCTTATTAATTTCTAAACAAGTCGAACAGAAATACCACAGATCTCATCATCAACCCTCCATCTTTTTATACCACTTGTTTGAACGCATTTTGCTGAAAGTCACTTTTTCAAAGAATGTACTTTTGGAAAACATAGACAAGCTCTATGAAATACTTTTCAAATCTGAGGTAAAGGAAGCACAAAAAATTGTCTGTTTTTTGCTCAAAACTTTCATTTATGAAAATCAGCAAGATGTGATCTTAGAAGTTCAAATGCGAATTTCAAACATTTCTGGAGATAGTGGACCAGTTGGCGACTTAACGAAACTCAATTCTTATTTACTACAGACAATCTCAGACCCAAAATTTCATTTAGAATATTCTTTTGACAAAAGAAACTATCATGAGGTTTTCAGATACTTATGGAGTTGGGTGCTCGTGTTTGATCATTTCAAAGAGTCGACATATTCCATGAAAGCTTCCTATATTAACCAGTTAAAAGAGAATGATAGCATCAATATTTTGCTCAATACAATTTTTGATTATCTTCCATTAACAGAGCAAACCTTCCTTAACAAACTTGTTTTGGAGCCAATTGAAAAGACCACGAAAGTCAAACCGTTTCAAAGTCTTATTCAAACTTATGATATTAGCCAAAGCCTTGCAGGAAACCTGGTGAAAGATGATGTTGAGTTTGTGCTTGCACATTTATGCTACCAGATATTCCAGTTTTTAGGATCATTTGCGCTGTATTGGTTCAATGAGATTAGAGATATACAAATGAAACAACAAGTGGAAAAATTCTCGGTAAGATTTGTTTCGCCTATTCTTATTTCTGAAATGCTAAAGGAAGTCGATAAGAATAAGGATAAATTAGTCCGCAATGATGACACTCTCACAATAAAGGTCAACAAAGTGACAAATGAGGTTAAATCTATATACGTGATTGACGAACAAACTATGGAAATGGTTATCAAAATTCCCGAAAGATATCCTCTTTCAAACGTTTCTGTGGAAGGACCTACCCGCTTGGGTGTCAAAGAAAATCAATGGAAAGCGTGGTTGTTAGCATCTCAAAGAGTTATAAGTCTCACGAACGGCTCCATCTTCGATTGTCTCGAGCTTTTTAACAAAAATGTCAGTTTGCATTTCTCCGGATTTGAAGAATGTGCAATCTGTTATTCAATCTTACATCAGGATCACTCATTGCCTTCGAAAAATTGCTCAACGTGTCTGAACAAATTCCATGCAGCATGTCTTTACAAATGGTTCAAGAGCTCAGGAAGCAGCACATGTCCATTGTGCAGATCAGCATTCAATTTTAATGCAGGACGAAATTAGTGAGAATTCTTGAAACTATTTATCATTCTTAAATAGTCGTTGATCCGTTCTGCGCCCCAAAGAACTGGCTGCTCTAGGTGGTGTACCTCTCGCTATTTGATTTTTTGCCCAAGGTGCGCCTGTCATAGCTATATTACTATTCGTCGTCTTCGTGCCTTGAAGTCCATTAATAAGTCCTGGCAATCTCCCTTCCTCTAGGCTTTGATCTTTTTTGTATTCATCGACTGCATTCGCAGGAAGCGGTCTGAAAGAGATAGCGTCCACCCATGGGTACAAGTCTCCAAACCAGAAATGTTGTACAACAGGGCATTTCCCAAAAACCTCAACATCATACATCTTCAAAAGACCCGATTGCACTTTGCTCCAAAGTGTGACCGATTTGTGTATATCATATAATACAGGAGAATGTTCAAAAAATGGCCCCAGTTTAAGCTTAAAGACAAACGCAATCGCATTCACGTATAGGTTTTTTAGCTTATAGGCACTGATAGTATGAGGCGACAATATCAGCGAAACAGGAGGTATATATTGAACACGATCACCCCGGTGTTTGCCATCCTTTCGGTTGAACTGCGCTGCCCCAAGAATGTAAATGAAATGGAAGTGATCATCAAGGCCCCATACACCATGAGATCCGGCAGGCTCGAGACTATAATCCAAAATCAAGCTACGCACTAAGTCATAGTATTTGCTGAATATTGAAAGAATATCTGCGCCGGATGTGTTTTTTGGGAGAACGTTGCGTTCCAAAAGTCCTCCAATAAAGGCTATGAACGATAACTCATGACCAGAGCCATAGTCGAGTCTCATTTCTGACCCGAATGCGTTGGTCAAATAGTGATTGAGCTCAACAATGTAATTTTCATCTTTACTTAGCTTCTGTAATAAGAAAACAGATTGAGATTTCACTTTGGCATGCCAGTCCCTACATGCCATATTTCCAAATCTGCGAGGCCCTTGCAACGGGGGTGTTTCTTCCATAAGCCTGCGAAAAACATCTAGAATTTCTAGAAGCGTGGCAACATTACCTTTAGGCAAATATGCCTTGTCGGAAAATTGGTCGGTGACATCAGATAATTCCCCATGCATAGCTTGGTTTTTTGTGACAATGTCAGATCTGAGTTGGTTGGGAGGAACTTCCACAGCGGTCACCTTTTCTACAAAAAGTGACATCACATGGTGCAATCTCTTTGATGCCATGGAGTGACGAAAAAGAGGCATATCCGATTCCTCGAAAATTTTTTTGTTAGGCTGATTAATTACATGATTCATGGTGAGTACAATAGTTGGAGCAAATACGATTAGATGGATCGATATACATGTATATATAGTATGCAGAATATTATCACACGTGATCTATTTCAATTCGTCACAATGGGTGTCACTCCTACAGACCTCAATTGCAGGATCAATATCACCATGGCTCTTTAATTTCAGGTCTGATTTTTACTGGTGAGTTGTTTGGAGATAACTCCATTTCTTTGCGGGGGCGTTTCGTTGGACTCAGATCCTCATCATATCTTGGATTTCCGTTATCGGCTATGTTTGGAGTTGGTAAAAATGCGCCAAATCCGAAAGAATCCTTTCTCCGTTCGTAAAACCTCTCTTCCGTATCAAATTCATCTCCGCTAATGTTGACAAATAAAGATTCATCCCGAGATTTTTCGCCCCGCTTCAACTGAAGAAATGATGTAAGCGTTGATTGACCAGGAAGTAGTTCCGGCTTTTGTCCCCGACGCTGCCGCGTCGATCTTATTGAGGCTTTTTTGATATCGGGCGAATGTACTTTGGTTTTTTTTTCAGGCTTTAAAGATATGACCGTTCGGTTACTAGTCAAAGTTTTTAAGTTTTTAGACACCAACCCACTATTATTGACGATTGGAGAAATTCTCAGTTTCAATAATATTTCAGGGGACTTTTGGGGTGATGGGGAATCCAGTAGGTAGAATTGCAGATTATTTTCATTTTTAATCGGCAGCCATTTGAGAAAAGCGCTATCTAAAGTTGTCTTCTGGGGTGAAGATTTCTTCTTTGTGGGAGACCTTCTCTGTGCTTGATGCTTAAACTTTCGTATAAAGTCTGGCGAAACGTATTCAACACTCAATAATGGAATTGTAAGGTTCATCATTTTTTCTTCAATTAGAGGTTCTTCTGCTGGAGCGAGATTGAAATCATTTTCATTAAGAATGAATGGTTTAGGTAATCGAACATCCTCAGCGTTAAGATTACTCTTGAGATGTTTCTGGGTATAATAAACGAACTCATTCAATTTCACTCGATCAAAAGTTAACACAGCCATTGAAATCCCTTCAAACTTTTGAATTCTTGTAAAATGTATATGGCTCCAAAACGACTTGTCTTTTAGAAACTTGAGGATGAAAGCCTTTAAATTGTATTTCCTCTCCCTTGGTAAAGGAATGCTATGAACACTTAGGTCCATGAATTTTTCGAACAAAAGAACACCTTCTTTAACTTTCAGCTTTCCAATCACACGCGATGAAACCAAATTGTTGTACCTTAAGACTTCAGAATCACTTTCAACTGCCTGCAAGTCTGTGGGAACAATATCTTGCTCAGCAAACGAGATTGAATGAGGTGTGAACATAAAAAGTCTTGTATTGACCAATGGGAAGAAATAGAGCATCGCAAAATAATCATCTATTTCTACATTCGCCTCAAACTTAGTGGCTCTCCCGAAGACTTGACTAGCTTTATCCTTCAAAAATTGATTTAAGAATGTATTAAACGCTAGCAAGCTCAAGTGCCTATCGCCAGCCTCTTTTCTTCCAGAGAAGGGATCTAGCAGAATTTTACTTGCTTTTTCGGACTCAACAAATGTTTCAACAAAAAGTCTTGTCAAATTTTCGAAAGATGCAAAGTCTTGAGCAGTGGCTCTTGCTTTCCTTTGATAGGCTGTAGTTCCGCACAAGGCAAGCTCTTTAGCACGAGTGATACCTATACTATCAGCACCACGTGAGTAATCCCCACCGCGTAAAACAGCAATAAAAGTCAAATGATCTTTAGTTAGATTCGTTTTTTTTGTGATGTTGCTCATATGGACTGGTGTAACATAATAGTGTGTAGCGCTATTAACGGGTTCTTTACCATCTTTGTAATACTTCACCCTTGTAAACCAGCGTAGAACTCTTGTTGCTCCAAACACCAAAGTGTCAGAGTCATCAGAAATCACATAGTCTACTACTCCTAACTTTTGTAACCACGCACATTGGGCCTCGGCCTCGCCAGGTGCCTGCTCCCATGATATGCGATTTCTTAAGAGAATATCCTTTAGAGTATCTACCAATTTCAGGCGTTCCGAGAATTTCGATCGATGCAATTTCAAAAAGCTATCCAAACGCTCGTCGTAGGATATGGAACCTGGAATCTCTGGAAGATGTCCGTTGCGTAGTTTTGGGGGCTTGTGTGCCCCGTCAAATACAACAACAAAAGAAACGTTCACTTGCACAAGATACCAAAGTTTTGCCATAAAATTTCGAACGTCATATCTTTCTTTGATGGGATCATGGTCATCTGAATTCGATATCAGTGACCAAAACATGAACATATATGCATCTATGGCAAAACGAGGAGGCCGGTCATGTTGTTTGAGGAACTGGGCTAAGAAAACAGGAAAGGACACTCTTTCATCCAGAGGCAATATTTCCCAAAGATTATCAATTCCCATAACATTATTGTCAGCGGTAAGCACGTGGTCTGAATCTTTTTTCCTTGTATACTACTGTCTTCAAAGGTGTAAATGTTTTTAATGCCCGCGCACCTTAGGAATATGACAAATAAAAAAAGTTCATTAAGGTTACTAGGAAAATGTGTTTTGGATTATTAGCTATATCGTAAGTGAAAAAAATGCATTAGTACTTATTTTGAGCCAAAAAAAAATTACTCATCTAGCAAATTCAAATTTTGAATGCTGTTTTCATATTATCACCTTATATCATCGTATATGAAGAGAAATTGCGAATTCTCATGAACTTTCGAAATATACTTTTCCATTGTCCGATGAGCTGCGTTTTTCAAAACTTATGTACGCCAGAAAACACGATTTTCACTTTTCTTTTTGAAACGTTATATTAAAGCTTCAATTTGAAACTTTTATTAAGATGCTTTTAGTATAATTGAGGTGATTGGCATTGTTTTTAAATTGCGTCACGAATTTCTTAGGGTTTGGGCTATAAACCAAGTTCTCGGATAATTTTCTCCACATACATCAAAATAATACGGGATCAACTGCTGAAAAAAGAAAAGAAAAAGAAAGAGAAAATTCATTTCTTAATAAATTAGGTATGTTTGATAAAATCAAATGACTTTTTTCGGAAGTTGGTGACTTACCAAGGCTCTCGACCGGTCCCAAACTTGAGTACGTGTATTATTTATTGAATAATTAATATACCGAAGCAATATCATATTTTCGTTTCGACTACGTTCCAAAAATGCAGAGCGAAAAGATCGTAATTTCTTGATCCAAAGAGAAACTAGAACACTGTATTGAATTTCTGCGTTCAGAGACACTAGTGATTAGTTACTCAAGATTATGAGATATAATTTTTCTTCTCTGGTAGTCATATATGATAGAGAGAAAAAATGACGCCCAGTCTCAAAAGTTTAAATTTTAAGCATATGATTTTCCTTCACTGCGTGAGGGCTTGGGGTCAACGAGTCATCCAGTCTTCGCAAGTGTCTTTACCTATAGGGAACCCAGTGCATTCGGTTTCATACACAGATACATTTCACAGTTTGTGTATTATTGTATCATATTAATGCCATTCCTACTAACTAAATTTTGATGAGGCTGAACTAATTTTGAGGGATCAGTATTGAGCAGAAACTTGAAGATGGATGTTTTTTATCATCGAATTGGTTTGGATCCAGGGATGGAACGAGATTTTTTTGAGTCGTCTAACTAAGAACAGACGTAGTCAATAAATGCACCAGTTTTCTTTATTTGCTAAGGCACTATTCTAACCATGCGGCAAATACCCATGAGACACAGAATCATTGGAACTTAAAAGATGATGGCCTACAAGTATAGGTAGAGAGTTCAGCAACAATCTGGTTGTGTTTTTTGGCCGCAGCTAAAACTGGGATATTTGTGGACAAAAAAGTTAAAATTTGGGGTAGAATGGTAAGCCCATCACTGGGTCAACCATACCCGAAAGGGGCCATAACATTCTAGGAAAGAAACATCTGATTCAGCGCCTGTTATCCAATTTTTCAGAGATGCCGATGTACGAAAGCATTACAGAAAAAAAGAGAAGGAAATAGAGAGAAAAAAAGAAATGAAATGAAAGGAAATGAAAGGAAAAGGAATGGTTGATTATCAAGACGTGAATTCCCAACTATGGCTACGAAGAGTTGGCACTGAAAAATGCATTTTGGATAGAGAGAGTACATTGATATGTGATATCAAAGGCACCGTAGTTGAAAAAGTTTGTAGATAAACCTTGATACAAAGTATCATAATGGAGGGCTGGAAACTTTCTGGGAAGGCTCCGCGCGACCCCGGATTTCTATTTTCGGAAAGTTCCGTTGGGCCGAAATTTCGCACAGCAAACGGTCACTACCTAGCAACAAGCCTGGTGCCTGGCAAACCACCAAGCCTCACTACAAACCTAAATATGGAGACCCCAGAAAATCCAAGTCACGCGTGCCGCTTGTGACCGAATCTACTTTCAAAAAAAAACTAGTTGTGAAAAGTAACGACCGAATGGATCGCACAGGAAAATCTAACGTCTGCAGGAGTAGACGATACAGTAAATCTTAAAAAAAAAGTGGAACGTCACGCTTCCATTGAAACTGACCAAGAAGAAGACTGTGAATTTGTCCCCGGCAATCCCGGCCCCGTTCGTAAGGGTTCATTTTGCGATGGGTATAATGACCCGGGGTTTCTCGGGTCTGGGTTAACCGCGGGGTGAAGAACGCTGGCCGTGCCTATGTACAGGGCTACCCCAAGGTTTGTCCTGCCGGTGGAGTAGCCTTGTGGTGTCCCCCGGTTCTTCCCGCGGCGACCCGACCTTCCGTGTAGGGCCATCAGGTACACGCTTTTCCCACTTCTCCTTTTTCCCGGGGCCTGAGGCTCTAGCCTTTCTATGGCCCGGAGCTAGGGACCTATAGCACAATACGAATTATAAATAGAACCGAATTTCCCATGGTTTCTGGAAAATAGAAAAAATTATTATTATTTATATTCACCAATACACCATCACTCAAAATGGTATCTCCTACAGCTGTTAAATCATCGTTAAACTTTGCTGGTCACGCGACCATTAAGAGCACCGAAGACCCTTTGGTTGAGCAATTGTCACTTAATAGCGATGTTGTGATTAGACATAATGCCCCTCCACCAACTTTATACGAAGATGGCTTGTTGGAAAAGGGCACCACCATCTCCTCCACTGGTGCATTGATGGCGTACTCGGGTGAGAAAACCGGCAGATCGCCAAAGGACAAGAGAATTGTCGACGAGCCTAGTTCTTCGGAGCATATCTGGTGGGGCCCAGTTAATAAGCAGGTTGACATGTTGACCTGGAAAATTTCTAGATCCAGAGCTTTGGACTACTTGAGAACCAGAGAGAAGTTGTTCGTCGTGGATGCTTATGCTGGATGGGATCCTCGCTACAGAATCAAGGTAAGAATCGTGTGTGCCAGAGCATACCACGCATTGTTCATGACGAATATGTTGATCAGACCAACTCCAGAGGAGCTCGCGGACTTTGGTGAGCCGGACTTCACCATTTACAACGCTGGCCAGTTCCCTGCCAACATCCACACAAAGGGTATGACCTCGGCCACTTCCGTTGAGATTAACTTCAAAGACATGGAGATGGTGATCTTGGGTACTGAGTACGCAGGAGAAATGAAGAAGGGTATCTTCACCGTCATGTTCTACTTGATGCCTATTAAGCACCAGGTGTTGACATTGCACTCTTCGTGTAACCAGGGTACTGAGAAACAGGATGTGACCTTGTTCTTTGGCTTATCCGGTACTGGTAAGACCACCTTGTCTGCTGACCCAAACAGAAAATTGATTGGTGACGACGAGCACTGCTGGTCTGACAATGGTGTCTTTAACATCGAAGGCGGCTGTTACGCCAAATGCTTGGACTTGTCTGCGGAAAAGGAGCCCGAGATTTTTAACTCCATTAAGTTTGGCTCCATCTTGGAGAATGTTGTCTACGACAAAGAAACAAAGGTTGTTGACTACGAGGACTCGTCGATCACGGAAAACACTAGATGTGCATACCCAATTGATTTCATTCCTTCCGCCAAGATCCCATGTTTGGCCGATGTGCACCCAACTAACATTATCTTGTTGACATGTGACGCTAGCGGAGTTTTGCCACCAGTGTCTAAATTGTCTAACGCACAAGTCATGTACCACTTTATCTCTGGCTACACCTCCAAAATGGCTGGAACTGAGGAGGGTGTCACGGAGCCTCAAGCTACTTTCTCTGCATGCTTTGGCCAGCCTTTCTTGGTGTTACACCCTATGAAATACGCCCAGCAGTTGTCTGATAAGATTTCGCAACACAACTCGAATGCGTGGTTGTTGAATACCGGTTGGGTTGGTGCCTCTGCTTCTTCAGGTGGTAAGAGATGCTCTTTGAAATACACCAGAGCAATCTTGGATGCTATCCACGATGGATCATTGTCTAAGGTGGAATACGAAAACTTCCCAGTTTTCAACTTGCAAGTTCCAAAGACCTGTGCCGGTGTCCCATCCGAGATTTTAAACCCTACTAAAGCTTGGACCGCTGGTGATGCCGCGTTCAACAAGGAGATTAAGTCCTTGGCCGGCAAATTTGCAGAGAACTTTAAGAATTACGCTGACCAGGCTACAGCCGAAGTCAAGGCTGTTGGTCCTGAGGCTTGAGGAAGAAACAAAATAAGAAGGAAAGCAACTTAGGTATATATTTTGTCTATGATGTTAAAACGATTTATTATTATATTGAAAGAGAAATTGTAAACAGTTCAAAATATATTAATTCACAGAACAAAAGTGGAACATGTGTTTTTTTTTAGATTCCCGATTATAGGTTATATTTGATCTGTGGTGATTTCATGGTGCAATAAAAACAGATCATTACATTGACCTTAAGACTGTGTAAAAGTATGGGCCTTTGCGGCCTGATTTTAACTGGCTATCTTTAGTTTAAAAATAAATATGACATACCCAACGAGATCGTATTATAAAAGGAATAAAATTGTATGCTTTGTTCATTTGCGATATTTTCTGAACCTCCACAATTTTTTGATATGTCGTCTGTTTCATTTTTGGTGTTTAGAATTAGGTGTTGTGCTATTTCAAAAATTAAGAAGCCATATCTTTACTTTTAAATGGAAATTCGGTCCTGTGTCCCAAGCTTTTCGTAGACTTGCTTCATTAAATTCTGGAAGACAATGCTCATGTATTCACGAGACTCAACATGGTAAACTGGGTTCACTACTCTCTTTTCTTTGATTTCGATTGGGATGAAATTTTAAGAACTTAAGGGCGAATTTACCTATACCATTTAATCATAACATTTTAGAATCTCGTGGTGTTACGTTGATAATAAATGATGGGATTTCTAAATGGTACGGTGATGATACTTGAGGCTTGATGTATATGCTTTCTTTTCTCAGAGGGCAAATGTGCCATGTCAAATTGGTAGAATTTCCTGCTTAAGCGAAAAGTAAATATACGACCCTGGTGAGTCACTTTCGATTTTGAAGTTCCTTTCTTTCAAATTTTTCATTGGCTCTGGTACCTACTTATTGTTGGTATAGTCGTACACTTTCCTGAACGCTGGCTTCGAGATAATCTCTTTTTTTTGATGCAAACAAAGATTCAGGATTCCCAAAAAAAATTTTTGAGAAGGATATAAACACTCATATTATACTTTGTGATATCGAAGTATCCTCATTGGCAATATCCGAGATGAATGCTCAGTGAAACTTCATTTGCACATTCAACTACTATAAGAGTGTTCTAGGGTTCCACAAATACCATGTTTTCTTTATGGAATGAAAAACATTCCGTCTGTATCTAATTTTATTAAAAAAAGGTACTGATGTAATGTATACTATTTTATTCAACTCACAGAGACGAGTAGAATTATGCGAAAGACGCGCACGTATGGAGGCGTGGGTGCGGATATTTCATTGAGCTGATGCAGCGGGCATGCTAGTGTATTTATACATAGACATTCCCGTATTGTTTTTTTAAAAATATGACGACTGGAGACATTTCTTTTTTTTTCTAAATAATATAAAAATATACACCAAACAAAAAAAAACAGAATTATGTGATATTTTGCCCCAAGTTTTGCATTCAGAAACACGTTCTTCATCACCTGCACATACTGGATCTCTGCTTGCCCAAACAAAATTCGCTACTTCTTAATGTCCTCCTTCATTCTTCTTCAACATCTTTAGGATTCTCCACTGCAGATACGTTTTCCCTCTGCAGGTATGTCAGCTCATGAAGCAACACTCACATGGTCGCTGGAAGTGTTTTTGGAATGCTATAATTTCATCAAATCACACGGAACCGTGCCAGCAAACAGCCGGGAAGCATTAAAGAATGACTTGCGAAGTATCCTTGTCGTGCCTGCGAGAAACGATAAAAGTAGGGCTGCTCTTGCCGAAGGTGACACCGGAAAATCTGTTGCTTTTCACAACGGCCAGGAGTACAAACTCAACAACTCGTTTGTTTCTGCGGCCAGCAGTTTGGCATCAAACTTCAACTTGGACGAACTTTGCTCAGCCGAACTACTCCACGAGGCTTCCGCGACTACTTTCGCCCATAGTTCAAGTGCTGTAGATGCTGGAATCTTAGCGTTCTACCAGCGTTACAGCTATATCGTTAATATCCTTGGGGTTTTGGCATCTCAGAAACAATTGGATCTACTTTATGGAAATTGCGTGTTCGAAATATTGCCTCAAATTTTGAAGAGTTTCAAACAAATTTATAATTTGATATCTCTTCAGAATGATTTCATAGATAAAGAGAACGCCACAGGTGACGTGAATAATTTGCAGTTTGTCAACAAGATTACCTATGCAAAGGAACACCTTTTCGAGCTTCACGATTTATTGGCCCAAGTTCTTTACACGTTGTTCGACAAATACCTGGAAGAATTTAGCTCTTTCGAGTCGTATCATTCCATTGTTACACACATCAATGAGCATGTAAAGGATGACTCTGACTCTCTCATCTTACATTATCTTCCAGCATTAATGAGAATGGTTACTGGTTTGCTGGACATGAAGGAAGAGCATGTACAAAAGTTCCATCTGAGCTTTGTGTCAATCCTCAAATCAGACTTTGCTAATGTGAAATCCAATGATGAAATTGACACCTCTAGGTCTACCATGAGACCATACGAACAATTTTTGCAATTGGTATTCTACATCTCTTTTGTCCCTTGGTGTAAAATGTCTACCTCGAGAACTCAAAAGTTCGATTTTCAAAATGACATCTTAAAATATACTGAATGGCTCATCAATTATGGAACGATGGAGCAGCTCCTCTGTTATTCCGCCGAATCTACTAATATTAAAACAAAAGTAGCTTTAGATCAAAGCAAGCTTTTTGACTTCAGACCTCTTCTTCAAAAGTCTTTTCCTCAATTGAGCCCTGTGTTATTTAAGTATTCTCGAAACGAAGAATTGCAACATGTTGCAAGGACAAGACCAGGATACTCAAACTTGCTCAAACTATGCGATACGCTGTATCTTACGCTCTCGTCTGATATGCGTGAGGCGCTTTTAGCACCCTTATTTCATTTGTTTTTTTGTGACTTTGTGAATAATTCTGCTGTCATCTTAACATCTCTCCGAGATAATGAAGAGGACTTCTTGCTTTCGTCTATTAACAGAAAACTTGAGGCCGGCCCAATCTCCTTATCTCAGGGTGATATGTCAAGTAGTGATCAAAGTTTTGGCAAATCTGATTTTGGCAATAACTCGATGGGGTCTATAAGTGATTATGGTATAGACCTCGACGAACTTGCCACTAGAGCAGAGCTAGAGAGGTTTTATTTGGCATTCGCTTACACATATTGTAATAGAGCGACTATTTGCCAAGATTTCTGGACCAACAATAATGGCAATGTCGTTGGTTTTATCAGCTGGGGCCTAGCAAATAACACTTCGCCGCTTATCACAGCTACGTTTTGTTTACTTTTAGGTAGTTTGACGTATAGTGGTCAAAATTCGAGCGAAAAGATTTGGGAAGTCTTATGCAATAGCGGACTTCTGAAGAAAAAAGATTATTCTCAGATTTCTGTTGATTCTATTGTATGCTCATTATCTTACTATATTGACGCACTTGAAGAAGGTGTGATGCAAGACTTGCGTGACCAAGGGAAACATACTCAAGAGAAGCATGAAGCGTTATTCACAAGTGGGGCTGATGCTGTTGACAAAGACCAAACTCCTGTTCAGTTATCAGAAGACTCTGTTGTTTTTATTGCCGGGTTCATGATGCTTATCTCGATGATTGTGGAAAATTTAACGTCCCACCCGATTAAACAAGCTGCGTTTCTGCATTTTTTCCCCATAATATCAGCATTCCTCAAGCTCGATAACTTGGTGACCTCAGCCAGAAACTCACAGGGACAAGAAGAATCGCGTCGTTCATCTCTTAATGATGAAAACAGAACCACAATTATCAACTTAGTATTGAATCTTCTCACAAAATTTGCGAATAATGCTGATATCGGTATAAAGTGTAAAATCTGGGTACTAATCGACAAGTGGATTTCTCACTCGAATATTGAGACCGAACCCATGAATTCTAATGCCCTCGAATCAGATAGGCAATCAAAATTGGCACTTACAACGTCAACGTTCAAGAATGAGACACAGAAACTAAAAAATATTAACAGAGTGACGCCTATGAGGAAGGGGTTCAAAATGAATCTTACTAAAATATCAGAAGTCTCGAATTTTGTGAAACTTGTGGAAAAACTTTTAGAATCTCAAGAAAGTTGCAATCAACATTCGCCTTTCAGTTTACCTTTCCCCGCAGATTTGGGACAAAGCAATCGTCAAAAGAAGCTCGTCGGTATTTGGCCTTACATTGAATATTTGATAACTGAAGTTTTCGGAAAATCTTCAAGTCTTAATATTAAGACTTTAAAGCAAGATTTACAACTTCTGATTCTTAAAATAATCGTAACAGCTTTGCGTGAAGTTGATTGGAATTTTCTTGACAAAACAGCGCAGAATGTTCTACCAGACTTTGAAAAGTACACAGATTCTTTTGCGAGTGCATTGTTATCATCTGGTGACACTACTACGTTATCTTTGCACAACTATACAAGACTTCATCAATCTTTTGCTGTAATTAATTATTTGTTTGATGAAAATGCTAGCAAAGTATTATTTGAAATTATTAACACGGGGTATGACGAAATTTCTTCAGATTTAAGCCCACTTTCATTGGTGACACTTGCACTAGAAACATTGGAGAACGTTCTTGGATTGCAAGAATCATTCATTGATAAAATACCCCTTTTAAAAAATTTTGATGAAACTGGAGGAAACAAAAACGTTTCAAGCGGCTACGGTACTTCCATGAGCTTGATGCTTGCATCATCCACGGCAAAATACAATAACATTTATTATCCAGATACCCTTGGTACAAAAGGAGTATCAAACTACTATGAAATGCTTTTGTATCATATTACCAGCGTTGCGAATGTTGCCTTATATGTGGGTAACTCAAAAGCTCTGATTGTAAACTTAAGCATCAGAATTTTAGGTATCATATCACAGTCTGAAACTTTTAATTCTAGATCAAGAAACTCCTTGTTGCAATGCAATAGACTTTTGTCTATGTTCGAAAGTATCGATGAATCCGAAAAAATTAAATTCGCTTTCATCCAGCAATTGGAGTCCCCTTCAGACTTGGAACTGAAATTGAATATTTTGAACTTTCTCATTGACAATTTACCGCTGACAAAAGAGACAACAGTTGCGCATTTTCTTCTTGGTTTTGACATCAAAGCGGATAAACTACAAACTCGGAGCTCGTCGAATCATGATTTGATGCTTCGTAGTTTACTTGATATGTTGTTGGAAGCGCTTCCTTTGATTTTTGATGTGGACTACAGTCAAGGATACCAAAATAGAATTGCTCGAGAACCTGTAATTTTGTCATCCATTATCATGAAGATATTTGTTCGCCTATGCCAGAACTCTAATTCTGCACGTATAACATTGCAATACTTGAGGCAACATGACCTATTCGTGAAAATTGTGAATGCACAATCAAAAATTGATGACATGACTGTGTGGCATAGGTTTAAATTTCAAGGCGATGCTCTGAGTGAAAGTGATAACATGTTTCTTAGAGACAAAGAATGTCGTGATACATTACACGAATTTACCAGTTTCAGAAACTCTGTTTTAAAGTATTTATCGCTTGAACTTCATGGTGTTGATTCAAGAAGTCGCAAAGATCACTACATTGCGTTGCTTCTTGATGGTTCCGAATTCCTCGATGGAACAGCCAGGATATTAAACTTTTTGGATGTGATACACTATCAGTTCTACAATATTGACTATCACAGTTTGACAAAATTCGAAACGATCTATAACTTAGGATCTTTGGCCTTTGAAATTGATGAAAGCTTTAAAACTAATAATAAGCATTTTTCGTTGGATGCAATGGCAACTTTGAGATGTAAGATGGCAAATAACAATTTGTCAGGTGAAGATGCCAAAGCAATTTTTGAGGCACAAGCAAAGAATGAAGCGGCTGAATTGGAGACTACATTGACTGATGCTTGTTTTGTCCATCAAATGAAAATAGCACATTCCAAAACTTTGCATGCATGGGTACAAATTGTACAAGTTCTTTCTTCTGACGAGGTCACTAAGAAGACTAATTTTATCCCACAGGTCCTTCAGGTCGTGCTCCCAAGAATTAATAATGATTTTCAAGAACAAGACGTTCTGTTCGCTGAAGAATTGATCTCGCTATGTCTTTTCCTTTTTGATTTACTCGAGGTAAATGCAGAATCAGAATCTTTAGAAGCTAGTCAAACAAGCATGCATGGTCTTTTTGCGCTTTTCAAGACATGTGTTAATGGACTACTCTGCTCAAACTCATCAGCAGGACTCAGGTCTGATTTGTATTTGTTGGTCAACAAATTCATACACAAAGGATTTGAGACCAGAGGGTTACTGGAGGAAATTATTGTGGTGTTGAAATCTGTGGATGCCAAATTCTATGATGTTGTGTGCAATGATGCAGTGTATTCTGAGGGAATATCCCGTATCACGTCCCTCATTCTTTTGGAATCATTGGTTCATTTTTCTCAAAATGAAAACTCGAATTTAGTTATTTCCTCATTGACAAAAAACAACACGTTGTCGTTGTTGGTCAGGTCATTGAAGCGGGCTGACGATGTTATTACTGCATGTGGAGAGACAGTGTCGAGCAAACGTGACTCGGGTATGAACTTGGAGACATTGTTCTACGAGCTTACAGCATTAAAGATCACTCTTTTTATATTTGTTAGACTTGCTCAGACAAGGCCCGGGGCATCTAAATTAGTGGAGAACGACATTTTTGCAACGCTCAGAAGACTTAAGATATTAGCTATTGATGCTGAATTAGGATTGGACTTCCAAATTCAAGAAAGCGAAGAGGGCGTTGGGCATGACAGCACCGTTAAGTTGGCATTGGATGTACCCTTGAGTATACGCGATAAAAGTCGCCAGGGTGAAGAGATTATGAAAACTCTTTCGCTTTACGAAATCTTGACACCAATTTTTCAACTTATTGCTACGATCACTATATCATTGGGGCCGTCCTTTGAAGTCGGAGTCATTCAAGTTGAGGAATTGATGAAATATTCACATTCAATTGTCTTAGGGGTCATGAAAAGAGACTCATTGTTGGAGAGCAAGCGGATCGATCCTATGTCCGGTGTGCAAGAACAAAAAATGCATCCGGATATGATGCAGCTTGTAAATCTCATAACGTTAATTTACACGGTAACTTCCAGCACCAAAGGTGGGGAAGCCTCTGAGGTGCATATATAGTACATGCGTTCATAACCTGGATTGAGAAAAAGAAACCCCCACCCTAATGAGAAAATTATTCATTACGCTTTTTTTTTCTAAGTAAAATTTTCTTTGTCATGATCATGACTCAAATTTATTAGTAGAAATCAGTTAGAATAGTTCCATGGTACTTCGCGGCAAATTTATAGACATTGGTACCCCTGAAGTTTAGTCTGAACCGTTCGTCTGATATAGTCTGAGCAAAGAGCAATGTATTTTCCTCACTTCGCACCTCACGTTCAATGGTTGGAGTGGGCCGAGGCGCACAGGGCATATATGCAGATACGAAGTCATGCAAAAATTGGCTACCAATGGGGAGACAGACGTTGCAGTGCTAATGACGTTCTGCAGACGGAAGTAATTTCTCGCGCAACTCCGCATGCGGTCAATCGAAAATTTTTCTCGTACATGCCGCGGTCCAGCCGGGCTATAAATGTTACGTGATGGCCATGCCTGGCCATGGTCTGCCAATTTCGTCTTTCCCAAAAAAAAAACGTCTTTCGTAACCATCGAATATCGTAACCTGGAAATCACCATCAAGGTTTGTTAGAACTCGCTTCTACTACGAATATTCTACTTCACGCTTTTTCCCTCTTAAAGCTGGAAACTGGGACTGGAACAAATTTCCATTTCGGGTAAACAAAGTCTTATCGTTATCAAGTCTTTCAGAATAACAAATACCAATTGACGCGCAACTGCATTTTTAGACATATTCTGTTTGAAAACATATTTTCTCATTGATTGCATTTTATAAACTTTTACTGTCTTGAAACTACTCGATAATCATGTCGCAAGAGAAAGAGAAAGGCTTGCAAGATTCGAGTCTCAAAGTCACTGACTCTTTCGCTGAAGAAGAAAACTTACGCCATGTGCAATCTTCTGAGGATGAAAAAGTGGATATTCTCGGCCACACTAAACGGTCCTTAGAGAGCAGACATATCAACCTTATTGCAATCGGTGGTAGTATTGGTACAGGATTGTTCATCACCATCGGCTCCCTGGGTTTGGTCAATTCTGGACCCTTGGGTCTTTTATTATCTTACACCTTTTGGACTTCTGTCATCTTGATGTTGACCGTTTCTGTTGGAGAGATGGTTTGTTACATGCCAGTAGACTCTCCGTTTTTATCCATGGCTGGTAGAGTTGTTGATCCCGCATTTGAGTGCGCCTCGTCAATAAATTTCTGGTTGATGCAGAGTTTGTATATTCCGTTTGAGATCACTGCTGTGAATGGTATGATTCATTTCTGGAGAGACGACTACTCCCCTGCAATCACAGTTTGTCTCCAAATTGCCATCTATGCCGCTATCAATATCTTCGCTGTAAGGCTCTATGGTGAGACAGAATTCTGGTTGTCTCTTGGCAAATTAATTTTATGTGTCGGGCTTTTGTTCTTTACGCTTATTACTATGTGTGGCGGTAACCCTGAACATGATGCGTTTGGCTTCAGAAATTGGAGAGCTGAAGGTGGTCCCATCGCAGAGCACATTACTACGGGCTCGCTTGGACGCTTCCAAGGTTTCTTGGCTGGATTGTTTTCGGCTTGTTTCGTTGTTGTCTCTTCCGAGTATCTCTCCATGACTGCTGGTGAAGCAAAAAACCCCAGGAAAAACATGGCAACTGCTTTCAGAACTGTATTGTATCGCTTGGTCATTTTCTTCATCGGCGGTGCTTTGTCTGTTGGTATTTTGATTGCCTATAATGATCCTAATTACTTGGCTGTGACTGGTGATGCTTCTAATGCCGCTTCTTCCCCATACGTTGTTGCCATGCAGAACATGAATATCAAAGTACTCCCTAACATTGTGAATGCGGTCATCTTGACTTCTGCATTCTCTGCTGGTAATTCCTACACCTACTGCTCCTCTAGAGCATTGTACGCTCTTTCGGTTAAGGGCTTCGTCCCCAAGATTTTCAGCAAGTGTGCAAAAAATGGTGTCCCACTCTATTGTATCGCGGTCTCTGTGGGATTCTCCCTTTTGTCTTTGTTGCAATTAAGCTCCTCGAGTCTGGAAGTTTTGAATTACATGGTATCTTTATGTACTGGCTCTCAATTGCTTAACTATTTGTTCATGGGAATCACCTACTTGCACTTTTACAGAGCTTGCAAGGTACAAGGCATTGACAGATCCCAATTCACTTATACTTCATGGTATCAACCTTACACCGCTATCATCGCAACTTCTTTCTTATTGATCGTTGTCGGAATCTTGGGCTACACTGTATTCATTCCAGGAATGTGGTCTGTGGACACTTTCTTGTACAACTACGTCATGATTTTTGTTTCCTTGGCCGTATATATCTTCTGGAAATTTTTCAAAAAGACTAAGTACATCAAGCCGGAGGATGCTGATCTTCAAACTGGTCTTTTGGAGATCGAGGAGCATGAAT
Organism: Metschnikowia krissii; assembly: GCA_030561945.1. Lineage (NCBI taxonomy): Eukaryota > Fungi > Ascomycota > Pichiomycetes > Serinales > Metschnikowiaceae > Metschnikowia > Metschnikowia krissii. The sequence goes on from JAKTYP010000107.1 coordinate 51,023, forward strand.
ATCGCTACTACGCAGAGTTGGAAGCCGAGGGTAAAATCGAAACTCGCTGGAGTAAGATTATGAGCTGGATTCTTTAGATATTTATGAATTCAGTTTTCGCATATTGCTCTCATGGGATCGCTTCCTTCTCATTCATTATACAGTTTGTCTTTACTTCTATATCAATTATATTAACATTATTCGTATGCTATACAAGACTACACATTCTTGTGGACTTAAATACATGATCCATTTTGAAAACTATTTTACAAGCATCCTTACAAACATAACTTGGTTGAAGTTTGAGTTTTTTCAATCTATACATCTATCAGAAAAGAGATTTTCCAATTGTCCAAAGAGCCACTTACTCTGAAAGCTCGTTAAACCAGAAGTTTTGGCCCGTAATCTCATGTTACGATCGTCAGTGATGAGAATACAATACCGGAAGAGTTTCGCACTTTTGCTATCTAATGTCATATGTCTCGGTCCGTCAACTTTGACATTCATGCCTTTGGAAACTTTTTTGTTGATTTCGTCATGTTCATTCACCACATTCAACATGGTCAGGTCCACATTACTCATCCAATTGGCGTTATTCTCAAACTCTGCGGTTTCGTTTATGTCGCTTGCGATAGTACCATCAAACCTCAAGGGTAAGATTTCTCCAGAAATGTATAACTCACGAATAATAATGACAGATCTCGTTGCGGCATCCGATATAGTGGCTTCTGCTGATTTTCTTAAAGACCTTAGTTCCTGGAACACGATTAATGGTATCAGTACCTTTATAACTTTACTGCGCACACATTTGAATATCTTACCGCAATGTTTCAACCAAAGATTGGTATCTAGAGTAATATAGGTAAGGGCTGTATCCATCCGCTCACCTAGATTACCTTCAACTTGTAGTTCGGCTCGATTAGATGGTGACAAATATTGGGGATTCATCGCATTATAGAATTCTTCGAGATTTCCAGGTTCATTTCCGTGAAGAACATTCTCACCACCCTCGTATTGTTGTGAAGAAGAGTTCAAGTCATGACTAAACGCACGTGCACGTGCGTGTGCTTTATATTCAGAGGGTTCTTCATCCATGTCTGACGTTGCAAACCTCTCAATAACTTCTTCATCATATTTCCCATCTATGCCAATCGCTTGTCCATTGCGATAATTTTTATAATTGAACCTGAACCAATGTTCATCTATTTCTTGAGGCGTGAGAGTAGTTACTTTCGCACTGTCCATAAGATTGCCAGGGGAAACAGGCGTTATAAAATCGTTTTGGGTGAGTCTTCCATCACAATAGAAAACATCATTTATGAATTGAAAAATTTCCGCAGTGTTATTAGATGCCGCACGGCTAATCAAGTCATTATTTTCTGTTTCCTTGTAAATATGTGCGTCAAATCCGAAGCCATCAGCAGTTCTTATAAGGCCAAAATCGAACGCATCTGCTAGTTGCCTTGCTAATAGAATGATGCGGATGAGTCTTTTGCCATTATCTAATTCATGGTCATTCTTTTTTTTGGATTTTTCTTGTTCACCTTGATTTGAAATATTGATAGCGGGCGACGTTCCACAATTAGGAATGTCAAACAAATCATAATTAGAGACTCCTGCTGAGTCGAGATCATTGTAATCAAGCTTTAAACTTAGTACATCAAACCACAAAGAGCCCCAGCACTTCCAGACTTCTGGGAGAAATTCTTGTTGATTGAAAAATTCAATAGAGTCAGAACTTTGCACAAGATATTCGCGACATAGTGTGCTCAACTCATTGTTGTTTGTGACAACAGCCAACAAAGAATTAAGGTAGTTGATAAGGGCCTCCCACGGAAAAAATTTGCGAAATATCCAAAGAAACATAGTTTTGGAAGAAGGTGTGTTTTTCATTGCCTTGCCAGTTGCAACGAGAAAGTACAACCATACAATGACATGACAAGTAGAAGCTTGCTTTGGGCCGATGAGATAGTAGTTAAGAATTCTAAAAGATAATTCCAAAACAGATTTGTTAATGTGCGAGAGGCATAAAAACCAGTCAATAACAGATAATTCTGAAGCAAGAAGAAGCGGACCATCAATGCTTTGTATATTCACATTCACCAGAGACGGCATCTCGCTTGCTTCATCATCTGGAATGCTTTGGGACTTGGATTTTCTTTTTCTATCTTTCTTGTCTTTACGCTCACGCAACGCCTCTGGTAATCCAAATACTTTTGCAAAAGGATTTCGAGCATCACCAAAGCCGATGAGATGATTTATATTGGAAATTGCGAACAGAGCACCCTTATTGAACCAAAAATTCATTTTTTCAATAGAATCCAAAGAGTTTGAGTTTTTATCTTGCTCCTGCTGTTGTTGTAGAAACAGATTAAAAGGGTCGGCTCCAAATCTATTCTGCAGTCCACCAGGGAGACAGAAAGTCCGCGTGAAGAAGTTGTAACCCTGGGAGTCACAGCCGAAAGTGACTCCGTATCTTGTGACTAAATCTATGCCATATTGCAATTGTGCATCATGGATATTTTCCATTGGCTGGGGCCCATCGGCATTTGTGGAGACCCGGTTCTGCCCTGGGTAGATGCTCATTAAAACTTTGTGGATTTTGATAAAATCAATGATTGGAAGCTCGAGAAGAGAAAGGATGTTCCGCTGGGTGCAAATGTTTTCGACGACTAATCTGAGATATTGCTGGGTCGGAACAAAAGGGTCTCTGCACATGACGGATTTACCTATGTTAACAAGCGCATCTAGGTTGTCTTGCTGGACAGTGCACATGTGATAATAAATTTTTCCGTGACCGTACATTGTTTTCATGGAGACAGCGTACCAATATTCTGCGCTTATTTTCCAGTCAATGAATCTGGAAGAATATAGGGCGATAGCCATGCGGGACAAGTCGCCTAGTTTCTCGCACCACCAACCTTCCATTTCTAATGCTGGGTCGGTCAAATTTGAAACAACGCTGAAACAGTAAGCAATGAAGCACAGGAAGATCTCATGGTCCTGGAACACAGTCATCATATTCTTCAAGACTTCCAAGTAGCCGACTATGCCGTATACCCACATGCGTCTGGGGATCTTGTAAAGATCGACAATGTTGCGGCCGGTTTTGAATTGGGTGGTGTTGGCGGTGGGTTTGAGTGCGGTGACCAAGAAATCATGATAGTTGTTGAGGAGGGTGATATTGTGATGGTAGATGGTCCACAAGTCGTTACTGAGCTCTGTTGTGGATGCAGTGGATGCGACAAGAGGCACTGTGTCCTGAAATGCCTGTGTGTACAACAGGGGGCTGGTGCCGGCCAAGTTGCGGTGGTTGATTTTGAGCGTTAGGTCAACGCAAGCCTTCTGTACGACTTCCTCGAAACTGACTATATTCTTGTATGTTTCTTTCAACTTGCTGGCGAGCTGCTGCTCCTCTTCAGACATGGCGCGCTGGGGCGCAGGTGGCATAGCGGGGAGCTGGACCGATTGGCGATGCAGTAGTGGCCGCAGCAAGTTTGCGGGGGGCTGGGTACCCAGTTGGACACCCGGTTGGGCGGCAGGGCTTGACGCAGACAGGTCTGATGGGTTCTGTGCTGAGGCACAAGTTCCGTTGGGGCTCGATGGGAGCTCGTAGTTTGCCGGCGGGGTGGGCGTCAATGTGTGCGGCGGGCCGTGCTGCGGCGTCTTGCGGGCCAGGCGACGAGGTGGCGCATGGACCCGGCCCGTGGACACGGCGCCTGCGGTGGTGCTTTGGAGTGGGACTTGCATCTGAAGCGGGTTGTGGCACCGCTTGCTCGGGGGCGGGTTGGAGTATGCGGGCATGCTGTAGTGGCGCTTGTGGGCACAGGGGCCAGAGTCTTCAAGATAGGACGAGGGCCACGGCGAGGGGCCTTTCGGGGCGCTAGCGGGCGCGTGAGGATTAGCGGAAGTACTGCGGGCCTCGGCCTGTGTTGGGTCCAGGGGCAATGCGTTGGATGCGGTGTCCATGGTTAGATGCCGAGCAGTAGAGTCGACGAGACGGTAGGGCGGTGGTGGTGCACGGGTGCGTGCGTGCGCGTGCGCGTGCGCGAGAGGGATTTTGGGCTATCGCGCGGGGCGCCCGGGCGGGTATATGGGAAATGCCTGAAAGTGTGCGCGAGTTGGGGGGGTTTGGTGTCAAGGAAGGGCAAGCAGGGAAGTGCCGTGTGCAAGTTCGAAAAAGAGAAGGAGAAGGAGAAGGAGAAGGAGTATTTTTGCAGAAACAAGATTTTTTTTTTCTTTTATTGATTCTAGATCTTTATAAGGATGTGGTTGTGGGGCCGCCTGCGGGATGTAACGAGAAGGGTGGGGGGGTAGTTGGTCTGTGGCGGCGAGCCTTAAAGACCAAAGGTACAGAGGAGAGAAGTATGGTGCGACACACTGGCCGTGGGCCGGAAGAGACTAAGGTGGTAGGGGCGGGGGAAGGTGGGGTCCGCGCCCAGGCCGGGGTGCTGGGGCCTATGCTGCTATATATGTGAAGAAGCGGATAGGGCGGGCGCGGGCCGCCGGGCCGCCCGCCCCGGAGTGAATTAGTATATCATTAGTATAGACTTGCGGGGCGCGAGGTATTACGCAGTGGATCAGGCGGTGTCGGTATGAGTAGAACATGGCGTTGGGAAGACCAGACATTTGCGGGTATAACCATGGGGCTGAGCATTCATGGATTATATCCGATTGGCTGGCGACATGGATCTATGTTCCCGTGTATATTTTGTTTGAATATAATGATTAAGTCCCGCCGTTGAATATCCTTATGAGATGCTGTTATTGAACACTCTCACCAAATACTCTCATCAAATACTCTCATTAAATACTCTCACCAAATACTCTCACCAAATACTCTCATTAAATACTCTCACCAAATACTCTCATTAAATACTCTCATTAAATACTCTCACCAAATACTCTCATCAAATACTCTCACCAAATACTCTCATTAAATACTCTCATTAAATACTCTCATCAAATACTCTCACCAAATACTCTCATTAAATACTCTCACCAAATACTCTCATTAAATACTCTCACCAAATACTCTCATTAAATACTCTCACCAAATACTCTCACCAAATACTCTCACCAAATACTCTCACCAAATACTCTCACCAAATACTCTCATTAAATACTCTCACCAAATACTCTCACCAAATACTCTCATTAAATACTCTCACCAAATACTCTCATTAAATACTCTCACCAAATACTCTCATTAAATACTCTCACCAAATACTCTCACCAAATACTCTC